>JAPQRP010071328.1:0-18843 GCA_037367295.1 Apogon hyalosoma | reverse complement strand
TCTAACTTAAGATTTGAACTCAGCACACTTAAACGGACTAAAAACAAGTCTTTCTTTTAATGCAACATATTGAGTGTTCCCCAGTGTTATAGGTTCCCCAAGTTATAGGTCTTTGAAATGTGTCCCATTTTAAACCAATGGAGAGATTAAAAATGTGAAAAATTCAAAAATCAATATTTCCCAATTCTTTGAACAGACTTGGTAGACCTTACCCCAAAGATGTTCCCCGACAAATATCCAGTCATTATGACCGATGGTTTCAGACAAGAAGATTCTGGAAAAACTGTCTGTGGACGCACAGACGTACAACTGTGACCAACAGTCCATCGCACCGTCGGACTCAAAATCTGAATGGCATTATATTAACCCTTTTGCCGTGTTTCCACTACATGGAACCAGCTCGACTCGACTCGGGTACCAGGTACTATTCCTGGAGACCGTTTCCATTACAGGATACTACCCACTTCTGCGTACCTGGACGTCATAGCGTCACTTCCGTGTCGTCTGCTCAGAGTTGCTGATAAACTCACTCGTTGCGTGTTGTCTCGTCAAGGTCATACTGAATTTTTTTGCCGGCCACCAAGGACAGAAATGTCTGAGCCTCCTCGATCGATCCTGGTGTAGTTTTGCGGGCTGCCATCCTGTGGATTAACCTACCGATATATTTACTGTCAACGTCTGCATCTGCTTTTTAAAAATGGCCGGTCGCACACTGATGACGCACTGACAACTCTCTGACCAATCCGTGGTCTGCAGTGTTTACACGTCACATTTTAGTATCTCTTCCCCCATCTAGAAACCTCGGTTGAGTGGAGTACCAAAAACTAGTACCTGGTACCAGATTCTAGGTCCTTTTACATAATGGAAACGCAAAAAAGCCGAGGGGAAACGCAGCATTAGATGCATGAATGGGTCCAAATGACCTGATAAGGCTGTTTTATTTCAGTGTTTCTGTAGTAATAGTAGTTTTGGAGAAGAAGATTGTCAAAATCTATACACTAATGACCTTGAGTTTAAGTCTCCAAGGTCACACAAGGTCAAAGGTCATGAGTCCAAATCAAAGTCCATATGTGACTCCTATCAGTGATCAACAGGAACTAGACTGATATCTGGAACCATTCACATGATATAAACCATCAACACATGGAGCAGCAGAAGGAAAGGAAAAGTCCCGATATTTCAAAAAATGTATTAAAAAAAAATCAAAAATCTAAATTTCTCAAAACTGAACAAACTTTGTAGACATTGTCCCAAGGCCTTCAAAGGAGTTCATCGACCGGTGAGATAAACACTAACAAATGCCACAGGGCTGCAACGAACACTGAGTTTAATAATCGATTCATCTGTTGATTATTTTAATAACTAATCGATTCATCGGAAAAACACCAAAGAAAAGCAAAGGGGGGGCAGGACGTAAATACGTGGGGGTGCATTCCATAAGTGACACAACTACCATAACTGGTGTGAAACAGAAAATAAAACTTAACTTTGGACGTCCGACTCCCAGCTTCTATGCCTCTCTTTTACTCCAGAGCTTACATGACATTTTAACAACTTCTACCCTATATCCTATCGCCTATATAAACGGAGATGGATGAAAACGTTATAATTATGACGACTGTGTGTAACTAGCTAGCGGGCTAAAGTAATCACGACACATAGGCTATCTTAAGCTAATGTTCCCAGTGGCCACGGCAGCCCTGTTTACCCAAAACGTACTGCGCCGCAGGATTTTGACCATTTTTTTCTCTGTATTCAACTTTTCTTACATAAATGGCACACTACATTTGGTCCAAACTTGGCTGCCTGGCATCCGAAGCCTCAGCCATGCTCCTTTGTGTTTTCCTCTGTTATGTACTCAAGACCCAACAAATCGACTGCCCAATTTGTTGCCAGCTCTTAAGAATCGATTTGGATTGATTTACTCAATTCGTTGCTGCAGCACTAAAATGCCATTCCACAAAAATAAATAAGGCTGGAAAAGACACATGAATCACCTAAGTTGACTGCAAGTTCTGCAATATTAAACATTCCCTTTCCCCCACAATGCAACGCTGTCCTCTAAAATGTGCACAATCAGGAGTGACAGGTTGGAGTCATTAATGCTCTTAAGTCCCATTATTCAGCCCCATCCAGACCGCCTCTGTTTTGAACACTATTCTCCTATTACTGCTTTTATGACAATCAGACTAATGTAGACGCCCACGACTCAGCGGTGCAGGCCGGTGGGTCTGAGAGACCAGGGAAAGAGGTTAGGACGGGAACAAACAGAATAGAAGAACAGCCGGATCCAGTGTGAAAAATTTAATATTCCTCGCCGGCATGTTGAGGGTTGGAATATGACACACAGTTAATTGTTGTAAATGACCCGAGCTGTGATAAATGTGATAAAGAAACGGCAGAACGGGAATGAGAGGGAAAAAAAGAGCACAATGGAGATCAGAGGGGGACGATATTAAATCACAAGAGGCGTCAATCAAGGAGAAAGTCTGACAAGAAAAAGGGCCAAAGAGCGACTGTATTCATTGTGGCGCCCGGAGCCCATTAAAACAGACGACACACAGGTCCAGTTCTGTTCAAGAGGATCCGCCGTGACGCCTTTAAAGGCCTCCAGGTGAGGACGATATCAGACAGGACCGAGAACACAGAGCCAGAGTTCCACTGGAACAGCAGGAGTCACATTCGACTGCAGATAAGGAGAGAAACGGAGCAGATAACAAGTACTTCCACACAAAATAATACCAGGAACAGTCCTACGCACATTTCACCCTTTAAGGACCCCCATTAGAACAGGCCTAGATGTCTTTATGTTGTTTTTACAATAAAACAAAATGTCTTTTTTGCCAATTCTTTTGCACCTTTTTTCAGGCAGAACTTAACTTTCAATATCTGACCATAAATGATTGTATTAGGGGTGTGTATTGGCAAAAATCTGGCAATATGATACAAATCACAATACTAGGCTCACAATACAATATATCACGATATATCACGATATATCGTGATATATCATGATACTACTAACAAGGCCATTTGGGGTTTTTTTTTGTTTGGTTTTTTTTAAATTCCTGGAGGAACTGAATTACACCAGAAATTTGCACAAGTACTAATCACATTTTTATTTGATCAGAACAGGATCTGGTCTCAGGCTGAGACCAAAATGGGGCGTGTTAGTCTGTATAAGTATCAATATCAAGAGGCATGTCGTGTCAATGGCAAATTTCAATATACTCATGAACAGGACATCTTACAGTTGTAGACGTGATATGTCCCAATATTTACGAGTTGTACTGATGGGCCTCTTGGTCAGGACTCAATCAAAAAGAGATTTTATCTCAAGGGACTTCCTGGTTAAATAAATACAGTTTATAAACATCACTATTTCCTTAAAGTTCAATGGTAGATTTTTCTTCCTCAGTGAGATGTGAAGACAGTAGATGGTTAGATGTGGTAGAAAATTATTATTTACAGTCAGAGCAGGAAAAATATTTTAGAAATTTAGAGGAAGAACATTTAAAATCAGTCATGGATAAAACAAAACAAAAAAAAAGCCACAAATCAATGTTGAAAGAAATTAAGTCAAAACCATCTCTGAGGCATTTTAGAAGCAAAGATTAATAATTTAAACCAAACTAACCAACAAAATTATATTTATCCCAATATAAAACTATGCATTTCATTAGTCTTTGTTTTGTAGAAAATAAACACCTGAATCCAACATGTCCACATACTTTTGTCCATTTGAGTATGAGTTACTAAGGTAAGGTAAGGTAAGCTAAGCTAAGATAAGAGTTATTGATGCCCAGGAGGAAATTCAAATGTACAGAAGCATAACACTATATGCATCAGATACAACAGAAAAATAAATGATTAAAAAAAAAAATCTAATTTGATGAAGTGATTAAAAATGACAAAAAAATTCAATTTAAAGACAGTAAATGATGTAATGAGGCTGAGGACGTGCACACTCGGTCCAGTCTGTTCAGATGACTGACACTCAAATGGACTGGTCTGAACCTTAAATTTGTGACCCATCCGTCTCCGTTCCCGTCAGCGAGGCCTGATGCATATGCCAGATCACACAGAATTGATGAAGAGAGCACCATCTTGCCACTGATGAATTCTTAATGTTATGATGCCTTCAGGGAACCACCGCATGTGTCTGCTGGCCTATAAACAGAACGTCTGGGAAACCATAAACTTCACACCCACACCCACGCCAGCGCTTTACGATAGCGTATCTGGGATGAGTTATCAAAGCACTAGATTACAAGTCAGGTCGAGTTGATAAATGTTAACAACATTATGATGATAACCATCAACACACTGGATTGGAAAAGCGCTGAAGTGGTTCGACTCAAAAGGCCTGGAGATATAATTATTACTGGAGCTCCAGAGGATACATCATATGATCATGTCATGTGACATTCAATTAAGGAAGGCCTCCGAGGACTGTGGAGGACAGGCGGCGCCGTCATGGAGGATGGAAAACACAGAAACGGGTGTGGGGGGGTCCGCCACAGGGGGAGGGGTGGAGGAAAAGACCGGTTCTGCGACATATGTCACGATCTTTCATTTCATGATACTGTATCAATATTTAAAAATAGTGTATCGATATTTTCAGGTACTTATTCAAATGCAGACAGGACAGAGCATCAATTTTGTTTTTTGTTTTTCATTTATATATTTTGTTTCTATATTCACATGGGTGTTTTGCCCTTTTGTTTCTTATTAATATGGGTATTTTACTCTTTTATTTCTATATTAATATGGGTATTTTGCTCTTTTATTCCTTTATTCACATGGGTATTTTACTCTTTAATTTCTATATTAATATGGGTATTTTGCTCTTTTATTCCTTTATTCACATGGGTATTTTACTCTTTTATTTCTATATTAATATGGGTATTTTACTCTATATATTCACAGGTTCTTGCCAGTACTCACCCCTACATGACAGTCCTATAAAATGTCTGTGTTTGAGGACAATGTCTCTGCAGAGACCAGCTCCAGCATAATTAATACACAGATCATTAAACCCTAATTACAATCCAATTACTACAACATGACATCATCGGGGATCGATGCACGTTCGTCACCACGGAGATACGGAGGCCAGTCAGCATCCGGGGTGGTGACACCATGACGACGGCGGGAAGAAGGTGAAGAAACTGCTGCGGTTTCCGAAAACCCCTGATAATAACATGTGGGGTGTATTAAAGGTCTCTGGAGACATGGACGACTCCGGCCCTGAGGCTGACGGTTGGAGCTCGTTAATTGGACTTAAGAGGATTGAAGATTTAATTAATGGTGGAGGCGTGACTATGATCTGCTGTGTTAACAGGTCAGTACATATTCATGCAAGTTAAAGGTACCTTTAGGAACAATACACAGGCCTGAAACGGAGCCGCTGAGCTTTCATTTAATCTCGATGGTACGTTCTAACCTGAGCTTTGTTCCAGTAACTAAGGAATCCATGTACCATTGGTTCTTTTCATATTCAGAATCTGCAATCAGAGAATGAAAAAATTACTCATTTCATTATTCGTGTACAAATAAAAAAAAAATTATTTTTCATTCTTTCGATTGTACACACAAATTAAAAATTGGAAATAAGCAAATGGATCAAATGTGGGATTTTATGTTGACATTTTTGATATCCAATTTGGTCTGACCCGGAAGTTACTGGAAAAATAAAAATGCAACTGCAGTTAAAACTTTAAAAATGTAGCTTTAATGTGTTTCTGTAAACTCTTAGCAGCACAGCTGTCGATCCTGACGAAAGACAGACGATTAAAGTCTGTTTGTGTAGAAAAAACATTCACCACAATATTAAATGTAGCTCAGAAGATACAACTAAAAGTACAACCAAGGCTCCTGTAGTCCAACAGCATATTTAAAGACATTCACTGACATTTGTTTGACCTGTCAGGGTCACTCAAGGTCAAAGGTCATGTCACCAAAAGCCCATATGTGACTTCCTATCTATTGCCAATAGTAATTATCAATGTCTTCAACTGTTCTCAAGTTAGAGCACTTTGAAATGTTGTCCCATTATAAACCAATGGGGATTTTAAACATTTCAAAAATTAATTAAAAAAATTTAAAAAATCATTATTTCCCAATTCTTTGAACAAACTTGGTTAGGCCTTACCCAAAGATGTTCCACAACAAATACAGAGTCATTCTGACTGACTGTTTCGGAGAAGAAAATTCTTGAAAAATACCAATAATCCATCGGACCCGTTGGACAAATAAAAATGCAACTGCAGTTAAAACTTTAAAAATGTAGTTTTACTGTATATCTGTAAATTCTCAGAGGCACAGCTGTCAATCCTGATGACAGACAGATGTTTAAAGTCTGTTTGTGTAGAAAAAACGTTCACCATGATATCAAATGCAGCATAAAGACAGCACTGACACTGAAAAAAACGGATATGGAAATGATCACTGAAGGCCTCACGACCACAGAGCAGCGATAACCAACAGCAGCGGTCTGGGCTTTAATCTGCTCTGCTCTCCATCACTTTGTGTTTGACTGTGCACCTCTTCATCTGTCTGCAGATTACAGTTCATGTCTTCTGTTGTCGGGCTTTTACCAACGCTAAATGAGGTTGCCGGAGAAACCCTTTAGAGCCGAGCCCTCGGGAGGCGTAGAGAGCCTTTCTAACTTATCTTCAGTAACACATAAACAACGCACTCAAATGAAGAGAACAAAGCCTCGCCGGTGTTCACGCACCAAAGCGATGGGAGGAAAAAGAAGAAACAGAAGACGCCAACACAGTGTTTACTCTGCTAATGAGCTCTTGTCTTCATGGTTTCCACTTCCAGCTGCGTTCTTTTTGTTCTGCAGTGGATTTAGCCAAAAACAAAAACAAAAAAAACAAAAAAAAACAGGAACCCTACCTTGTTTTTAATGCAGATGCCAAATACCGTCTTAGACACAGCTGTGTTTATGTTGGCGTGGCGCAGATATACAGCACGAAAACTGACGAAAACACACGCTTTATGGCAGGTTTAGGCAAGACACGGCCGGCGAAAACATCGATTTTACAAACAGTGGTCCATTTGGAGATCGGGGACTAGTTCACTCCTTCAGTATGTGTTCGTCTACTCCCTCGGCTATCAGGCTGCTAAACGCTGGGAAGTGACTGAAGCTAACTGCTATTTATTGTGTTTTTTTTTTTTTTATTCTTTCTTATCATCTTAAGTCCTTTCACGGCTTCACTTATTGCCCGGTTACTGTTCTGTGGACACTGACAGGTGATCGGGACTGTATGTGGCTCTCATATGCTGACATGAATGTTTTGCATTTGTTTGTTCGTCCCTCATTGTTTGCATGTTCAATAAGGCAGGTAACTGCGAACTGAACTGCCCTTTGGGGATTTATAAAGTAGTCTGAATCTGAATCTTTTGAGCTGCTATAAAGAAAACGTTGAATATATACATTAAGGTGTTTATTTTATTGCAGTTTGTTTACTTGTGGCCGTAAACTTTTCCCATAAGTCAGCGTTCCAAACCGACATGCCAAGTTTCGTCTGTTTACTGAACTCTGTCATGACAGGTTTCAATAGTCGCTTTAACATTGATCCTCAAATTGCACAACTATAACTTGCGCACAAAAATGTGCCTAATGGAAAAACAACAATTTCGCCAAAACTCATTTTTCGATTCAAAGTTTTTGTGCTGGTAAGAGGTGGTTTTTCGGGTGCAGCATAGTTTTAATGGTGTTTTCTGGTAAATTCTTATAAATAACTGTATATAATAGTGATAGTGCTGTTGTGGAGTGTTCCACTAGTGCGAATGCTGCGTTTTTGTCGAGTTTCGCTGGTTTTTCACCTTTTTTCGACTGTTTTTATCTGCATTTTTGCAGTATGTACAGTTCACTGACAGACATCTTGTCACGACGGCTCCCTGCCTTTCCGTGTTTCATCTGTCTTTTCCTGTTTTATTTTGTTCGTCTCCCTTCTGTGTCGTGTCTGCTGTCTTGACTTCCTGTTCCCTAATCCTCTCCACCTGTGTGATCACCTTTCCCCGCCCTCATGTGCTGCACCTGTGTCTCGTTGTCTCTCTCTCCCCGTGTGTGTGTGTGTATATACTCTGTTTCCTTCCCACAGTTGCCAGTTCGTAGCCTCTTGTGAGATACTTACCAGCGATTACCTGTCTGTGTTTCGACCCGTTTGCTTTTGCCTCGCTCCTGTCTGTACCTTTGTTGCCTGTTCCTGGACTTTGGACCCTGAATTATTACGTTTGGATTTTGGCGTTTGCCTCACGGTGTGTGGATCGTGTTCCGACCCAGTTACTGATTCCGGTTGAAGACGGAACAGTAGAAGAGGAATCGCTCTTGGATCATTGTTTTGTGAAATTATCCTTTGTCAGTAATACATTGTATTTTACATTTGAATCAGTCTGCTGGGTCTGCATTTGGGTTCAGAGTCCTGAGTTTGGTCGTCACACATCTAGACAAAGTAAAATGTTTGCGCATATGGAAAATAGTCAAAAGTTTGTTTCTATTACTTTAAAGTTTTGTTATGAACATTTACAGTTTTCCATAATTAATGATAAAAAATTCAAGTTTGTGTTTTTTTGTTTTTTGCTCTAACACAGTAGTTGCTTTTCCATTGACCCTCAAATTGTGCAACTCTAACTTGCACATAAAAATCTGCCTAATGGAAAAATGACAATCTCCCCAAAACTCTCGTCTTTCAGTTAAAAGTTTTTGCACTGGCAAGAGGTGGTTTTTCAGGTGTAGTGCAAATGGTATATCATGAAGAAGTGCAATGGAAAGACCTTTTTACGCAACTAGAGTCACGTGAATAAAAAATTTAAAAAAGGGGTGTTGACAGACATTACAACGAGAAGAAGAAGAGTTTAAGAGAATTACGTCACAGCATGTGAGGACACACCAGGAAACCCAATCATTTTTAATTTAGCAGGAGATAGAGGGGTAATATATAATAATAATGAATATATCTGTAAATCAACACCATATTTACGTTTGTCACCATGTTTATGGAATGACTTCTCGTGTCATCTCACAATAATAAATAAACAAATGATTGCATTTGTGATTTAATGGAAAAACCCACATTACACACTTCTGTTTTTCCGACATTTAGTAAATATCGATAAGGTTTTGCGCAGACGTCCGATGGAAAAGTCACTACTGTTTTAAGCCTTTATGACATAATAATGATAATTTATGGCCAGATATTGAAAGTTAAGAATTGGCAAAAAAAAAAAAAAAAAAAAAAACACACCATTTTCTGACTCTTTTATTGCAAAAACCACATAAATAAATCTAGGAGGCCTGTTATAATGGTAGTCCTTAGAGGGTTAATGACATTTCTGAGTGGAAAACACCAGATTTAGTATTCAGTCAGGTAGTGAAGGTGGAAGTAAACCCAGCGAAGCCTCACCTGAGTCTCAGTAACAGTCCAACACAAGGTGGTTTGGGATGGTAAAGGTCACTTTTCACAGATTCACACTTCAAACAGGCTGACAAGGTGAAAAACATATCCTGATGCAAAAAGGAATGACACAGTCTTGTGCGCACCTGTGCTGCAGAGTTCATTTATGGAGCGGAGGACAGTATGAACCCCCCCACACACACACTCACACTCTGACAGTTTCTCCATATAATGATGTGTTTCAACATGGCAGACCTTGTCACAGACTCTCACATCAGTCTTTAAATGATCCTGCCACCGCTGACAGGTGAGCAGAGGCTTGGTTACACAACCTGAACTCCCCAGATGTTCTACACAGTAACGTGACAAGAAAGAGACACTTATTCAAACACTGCATTTTACTGCATTTATGCGCTCCTCTCCAGCAGGTAAAAGTATAATAAAGCACTTCCACGGCCACGTCTGACTGTTTAAAGGTGCTTCTGTCTAAACCGTTCTAACAGTATCTCATATTAGGGACGTCAAACTCATTTTAGTTCAACCCAGTATGACCTGAAGTGGGTCAGACCAGTGAAATAATAAAATTTAAAAATCTACACATATTGTCAACTCCAAAATTTCCTCTTGGTTTAATGTGAAAACGGTCAAATTACATTTAAAGTTTTACATTCACAAACTATCCTTTAATAATAATGTGAACAAAATGGACAAATGCAAACAACCTGGAATGTTTAAAGACAATTAAGTGTAATTTTATCAATATTCTGCCTGTTATTAAATGTTTTATGTGTTTGTAGATCCACTGTGATCTGTAAGTTGTGTTAATAATAAGCTGAGACATAATTCCGTTGAAACTGCACAAATTCTTCTCAGCAAAGTTCAGGTTGTACATGGTTGCTCTGGTAATCTGACTTATTTCACACTAAAAAGATTAAAATTTTGGATTGTTATTTATAAGTTTTTATGCCTTTTTCCTTTATTTTTCTTAGAAATGTTCTGCTTTTTCAGGTTATTCGCATCACATTTTTGTGAGAGGATAATATAGATAATATATACAAAGATTATTACTGATATATGTAAAGAAATGACTGATGTTATACACAATGGCATGATGTGAACTAGTTACATATATATACACATACACACACACACATATATATATATATATATATACACACACATATACACACACATATACATACACATACATACATACACACACACACTAGTTAGCACTAGTTACATCTGAAACGGTGAAAAACAAATATATGGAGATTTAATTGTGTTGTCGTTTCATTCAGCTGTTTTAATAAATATGATTGAGGACGATTATCCAGATTATGCAAAAATAAGCCGGTATGAGTACGGAAATTAATAATAATAATTACGACATGTCTGATAAATATGAGTGCATCGAACATCAAACACAGTGATGCATGAACCCTGATTAAGCACAAAATTAAAGATTAGAAGAAAGAATAGAAATACTGATGTGTCTGGAGGTGAAATATGACACAAAACCCTTCCACTTTAACATCAATATTTAGTCCAAAGGTGTCAAACATGCGGCTCGTGGGCCAAAACCAGACCGCCAAAGAGTCCAATCTAGCCCTTCAGAGCAAAAAAATAAATAAAAAATACACTAAAGATATTAATAATCAAGGATGTTGAAGTGGTTTTAGTTCAGGTTCCACATACAGACCAACAAGATCTGAAGTAAATTAATAATAATAACCGATAAATAATGACACCAGATTTTCTTGTTGGGTTAATGTGGCAAATATAATATTATTTATGCCTATAAATAATGACAACTCCAAATTTGTCTTTGTTTTTTTGCAAAAAATAACATTGAATTATGAAAATATCTACATTGGCAACAATACTTTAACAGTAAAATGTGAATAACCTGAACAAATATGAACAATTAAGTGTAATTTTATCAATTTTCTGCCTAATGCACATGTATAAATTAAAAGTTAAGGTATAATATTGTGAAAAGTGTACTTGTTTTACTTAAATTTCATTTTTTTCACATCTTTTCTTGTTTGGAAAGTTTGTAAATGTAAATATTTTCATAATTTAGTGATATTTTTTGCACTAAAACAAAGACAATACTTTGTAGTTGCCTTTATGGGTTATTACATTATTAGTTTATTATTTTACTGGTCTGACCCACTGGAGATCAAATGAATGAATGAATTTATTTTTGGTTTGTACATTGATCATTGCAATTAGCAAAATAATTATAATAAACATAAAAACTAAAAAATGGAATAGGCCAGAAGCTAAAGCGTATTTTTTGTTTGGTTTTTTTGCCTCTCCTTTTCACCCGATTCACTGCTTACATTAAATTAAATGTGTTCAGCATTTAGTATTCACATTATAACAAAGGAATCAATAATAACAAAAACATATCTACCATCTCAATTCAATATTCTAAAATGGTTTTAAACCAAACACTTTTTTTTTAAAGTTAAATTCATCATCAGGTCCATCAAATGAACATGGAACCTGAACTAAAATGACGCTGACACTCACGTTCTAGTTCAGACCTCAGTGATTTCTACAGGAAAATAAACCTGAAAAACCGCCAACCACTAGGGGTGTAAGAAAATATCGGTTCCGCAATATTTAATGTCACGATACCGAATCGATATTTTTAGGCATTTACTCAAATGCAGACATGCCGAGGATTCATTTTTCTTTTTTGCTTATATTTTATTTATTATTATTTAACACTGTTTTGTTCTGCTTATTTCAGGCACCCTAAAGCACTTTTTTACCATCTGAAAGAGGCAGATGTTAGTTCCTTTGTTGGGATGGCACAAAAATAATGTTCTGATGTAGGATGATTCAGGGACTGTGCACTTCACAATGAATAAAATATGAACATCTGAGCAGGATCGTAAACCTTATCGTCTGTGAAACCTAATGTAAGTTTTACATTTTTGTGATTTAGCATTAGATCCTGTTCTGATAAAATCAAATGTGTTTAGCATTTGTGCATATTTCTGGTGTGATTCAATTTTCACAGGAAATAATCTGTTTAAAAAAGAAAAAAAAATATTGCCTCACTAACAGTATTGTGATATATTGCGATATATCGAATATCATGATCCCAGTACTGTCATTTGTATCGTATCGCCAGGTTCTTGCCAATGCACGCCCCTGCCGGCTACATGGTAAAGGTATTTTTGGTTGAAGGCTGGAGGGGCAGATGCATCCAGAAATATACACAAGGAATCAAATATTCCTTTCCAGCGTTATCTAAAAGATACGCAACGAAGATTAAATTTAGAAAGAGAGCAACAGAAGTACAAAGAAAACGACGCAGCCAATAGAAAGTGTGTGTTCCAGTGCTTTCCCACAGTAGGAGCTGGTCTGAACGCCTCTGTGGACCCCAGAGTCAAACACAAGGACATGAATGATTCAACATCTGGCTTCTCCACGTCTCTCTACATGCATCCTCTGCACCGAAGGGAGCACAACTGACAAGCACCGGCTCCTGTTCCAACCTCCTCCTAATGTTTGCTCAGGTTTTTAGGTGTACTTTAGAACTTTTGCATGCTGAGAGGCCCAGCCGGCCCATCGGAGAATTTAACTAAAAATAAATACGACACCAAAAACAACAAGGGCGCGTACCCGGAGAATAAAGTGGTGTAGAATACTGAGGTGGAAACGTGAGGAAATTTAACAAACCACCAGAGTCCAGGTATGAAATGGAATATGAAGAAGAAAAGTGAGGACAAAAGGATGGATCTGATTATGAAGGAAGAAAACAGCAAAAAACAAGACAGACCTATATATGTATATATATATATATATATATATTTCTGTTCTATTAATTTATTTCCTGCTACTTTTTACTATATTTGAATTGAGAAACTGTAACACCCCTGGGATTAATAAAGTACTCCGATTCCGACTCTTATTCCGACTCAGACTCTGATTCCGACTGATTCTAACTGACCTTGACAGTAGAATAAACACATCTCTGTCCAGTCTGGGTTAAACTGACGGTTTTTATCATCAGTCGTACATTCCAGTGTTGAGAAGGACGTTTTAGAGTCAATACCTGAACTACTTTTGTTGACATCAAAACAACGCACTGCACTGTGGGTAGACTGTTGCCAGATTACACAGAGTGCTGCATTCACGGTCTGAAACACTGTAGGAATTCCTGAAATCTTATGAATGGAGTTGCCCTCTGTGCTTCTGGTTGGGCCACTTGTGATTCAGTTGTGGGCCACATAAGGTCCACAGACCAGTGATTGAATGGGCATGATCTTAAAGGAAGTGGACAAAAGAGGAACTTACGGGTGGTCTCGGCGCCTGTCAGGGGCTCCACGTACTGGGTCAGTGGGTCCAGCTTCTCCAGGACGATGGTGGGAACCTCCCCGTCCACCAGAACCTGGAACACAACAAACACAACGGGTCACGGACCAGTACTCTGAGGGTTCACCAACACAGAAGATCACAGGGGTCAGTCTAGTTCTTACGTAATTTCATGGTTTTTATGGTTCATTTTAGGCAGTGAAAGAAGAAGAGAACATGGAGAAACGCATAACGGCAGGAAAAATCCACAATGATGTCATAAAAACAGACCCAGAATGTATTTATGAATATTTGACCCAAAATACGACCTTTTCCTAAACGGAACAGAAGAGCTTTTAAAGTCTAAAGCTAAAAACTTACAGGAGACGGAGACATATTTTTGTCGAGTCCCGAGCATCTAAAACATCAGCTGATGGAAACGGCAGAGGTTTGGAAAAAGCAAAAAAGGACGATTTGTAGTAGAAATAGAGCTTTAAAGCGTCTTCAGATAACAGTCGAACTGTCCTACGTTACATAACAGCGAGGTGTTTGCAGTAAAAGCCTTTTCCTTCCATGTCTGTCCGCTGAAATTGACTCTACTGCAAAATTACACCCTAAAAAAGCCTGAAAACAGGGTCAGACTGGTGTTAAATGGAAGGTTTTCAGATCATTACAGACCAGTACATCACAGGTCACAGGACATTCACCGTCTCAACATGAACCTCTGATAAAAAACACCCCAGGATCCAAATCTTTTCCTTCAATCTGCTCCAAAATGGTCTGGTTTTCTAACTCATGTCCTTCCCATTTCCTGAATTTAGTGAAAAAACAGACCAGTAGTTTTTGCATAATCCTCCCAAATCAACAGACAGACACTGATGAAAACAAGGCCTGCAACGACCAGTCAACAGCAAAACTGGTCCACAAGTAAATTCAGGATTCGAACACATTTTTCAAGAATTCAAGTTTAACATCAATATTTAGTCCAAGGGTGACAAACATGCGGCCCATGGGCCAAAACTGGCCCACTAAAGAGTCCAATCCGGCCCCTCAGTGCAAAAAAAAAATATATATATAAAAAATACACTTAAGATATTAATCATCAAGGATGTGAACTGGTTTTAGTTCAGGTTCCACATTCAGACCAATGTGATCTCAATTAAAATAATATAATAATAACCTGTAAATAATGACTCCAAATTTTCTTCTTGGATTATTGTGCCAAATATTATTTATGCCTATAAATAATGACAACTCCAATTTTTTCTCTTTTTTAATGCAAAAAATAACATTGACTTACAAAAAATATTTATATTAAACTATCCTTTAACATTAAAATGTGAATAACCCGAATATATAATAATCTGAAATCCTTGAATCAGCTCCAAAATTCAGGTTCTGGTTTTCTATCTGACTCATGTCCTTCCCATTTACTGGATTTATTAAAAAACAGACCAGTTATAATCCTCCCAAATCAACAAACAGACATTAATGAAAACAAGGCCAGCAACGACCACTGGACAGCAAAATTAGTCCACAACTAATTTCAGAAATCGAACACATTTTTCAAGGTCAAAATCAAGCACTTTTAAGGGTCATTTTCACCTTCTCGCGCAGGTCAAATCCATATCTACGTGAAAACAGACTCATGGTTATTTTTGTCACTTTTTATCACAATGATGTACATTATATTATACTATAAACATCTAAAATTATGTTTCATAAAAGAAAAAAAGTGTAGAAATTAGAGGACTTTTTTTTATAATTGTATATTTCAAGAAGGTTTTGTACAGAAAAAAAGAACATTTAAAGAGGGGTTTACATCATCAAATAAATTACAATTACAATATACAGGGAAATACAGATAATATATAAATAAAAATATAAATAAAAATACATAAAAAGGATTTACACAAAGTCCAGTCATCTTAATAAGATACATATCCTCCATTTCTCCCATATTTGATCAAATCTATCATTTTGGAGTCTGTTGTAGAATGTGATTCGCTCCATCACAAAAACCGTGTAAATAGTCTTCCAGGGTCGAGGCATTTACATTTAACCATTTTTTAGTTATAGCTTTCCGAGCAGCTACACTCAGCATTCCAAACAAACATTTAGCGTCCTTATTTGTGTCCAATGAGTAAATACAACCAAAAAGCAACTCATCGCAGTTGAAAATCGCCTGCACCCTTAAAATTTTCCACATCTCTAAAAGAATTACGTCCCAAAAGTTTGTCATGTGAGGGCGTGACCAGGAGGACAAAAAGTTTTATCCAAAAAAAGGGAAGCTACTTGGTGTTCGTCAAACACACTCGCACGTAGGCAAAGATTCAGATAAAAACGTACCTGGAGTCGACCTGAGAACACCTGGGACATAAAGCTTTACTTTTCTAAATGTATCGCCTCTCTGTAAGTAGCTTCGACTTCTAACCTGGCACAGCTGATATTACATGTAAATAAATAAATCACATCACAGTTAGAATCGCAAGCACTTCAACAAAAATTCAAGCACTTTTCACACCTTGAAAACGCAGCATTTTCAAGCACCCGTACGAACCCTGTAATTTAGTCGATGGGTCGTCAGTGATGTCATCGTGTGGATCTAAACATTAAACACGTTAAACAATGGCCACGTTGAGACAGCAGGTCCAAATGCACAATTCGGACTTTTCGTGTGCTCGTTCATTACACATTAAATGTCACTTCTGTCAGTCTAGAGTATGAACTAAACGCGACCCTGAAGTGACCCGCATGCACAAGAGTCCGTTTATTTGCAGGGCGTGTTGGGTCGGGTCAAATAATTCCACAAAAGCCCTGCAGGTTGAAAAAAACCCGACTGGAGCATCACTGACGGACCTTAAAGTGAAACTTCTAGACGCTTTAGTAATTCGTCTAAGGCTCCTGCTGTTGTGCAGCTCATTTTCCTTTTCCCTACTTTCGGAAACCTCCTTATGGGGCTGAGCCAGTGAACCTGTGTATGGGGGCGGAGCCATATTCGTCAACTAGTCATTACAGTAGTCAATAACTAGTTGAAATAGTAATTAGTTGCAGCCGTACTGAAGACGTGTAAAAATGTGGTTAAAAGATCTGAATCAATGCACTGAGTGTGAGCACAAAGTTAGACAATTAAGTGGTTTTAAACAATGCAAACTGGAAAACCCCTGTTTCTGCGGACTCCAAACTGCTGAATATCAGTCCCTCAGACACAAATGGAAGCACTAATCCCACCGTTTCCTCCAGGACAAATAACTGGTCTACCTCCTTCAACTAGAAACAGATCTGCTCATATCAGAAGGAAACATCAGGAGTATTTTATCCTCAACTTTTTTTTTTTTTTTTTTAGGGGCAGAATGTATTTTTGCAGAGACTTATATAAAGTTTAAAAGCTGCATAAATAAGAGTGAGCATTACCCCAGAGTTCTGGTGTTTCTAGGAGATAAGGGTATAGAGATCAGCTCTTCCTGCATCATTAACTATGCTCTCTGAAATTTCTACATCATGTCCTTCATGAGGACACGGAGTTTCTCAGCATCTTGCGTATTTCACTTCTCTGCGTGTTCCTTTACAGCCTAAGTGTTTTCATAAAGCCTCGGCAGGGGCGCCAGGGCTTTTCTCTTTGTTCTTCAAGAGAGCAACAGCGTGCAGATAGTGCCAAGAGATTAAACTGAATTGATCAGGGCTTCAATGAATTCACTCGCAGATGCATTGAAGTGGTGTTGGCAGGTGCTTAAAAGGAGTTTGTGAATATGTTTTCAGAAGTCGAGTTAAAACGCAGTAATGGCCGGGGGGGGGGGGTGTTAGGGGGCCGATGAGTGGAATTACAGACAGAATCAGAGCTGGTAAAAATAGACTTCCAGACTTAAAAGAAATGGGATCCTAAAGAGTCCAGACATCAAACACAAACAGCATATGGATAAAAGTATGTGGACACGTCACATTCAGGTGCTTCTTTACCAACAGGGGTTTTCTATCATTACAATAGGCCTGTTGTAACGGTACTTTATATGCTGCACGCCATCAGAAAAAACTGACATTGCAATTTTTTTTAAACTCTGCAATATATATTGCGATATGAAAAACCACTCAGCTGTGTGGTGCCGACGTAAATGGTCAAACAAATTAGTCGTTTCCTCTGTTGTGTGGACACAGAACACCTGTTTCAGTTTCATCCTTCTGTAGCTGAAATAATCCCAGATAACTGACGTTTCTTTTCTTTTTGGCACCAAGTCTTCGTTTTCGGTGACTTTCTCCTGTTTGTTGCTCACTTTTATATGTTGTTACCAGCGACTCATTCCAAACTGATTAAGAACAATCGTGACGGTGGATGGCTGAGCGCAGTGTGTGTCGGGTACCCTTGAAATTAGACGAGAACACATCGAGTTCATTCTCCTCCTACATCACAGGATCTACGATGTGACTATTTCGCACACGTACATCGCGATGACGACGCTCAAACGATATACTGTCCAGCTCTAGTAGTACATATATAGGTTTGTTTTACACCGGAGCTTACGTACAATTTTTACAACTTCAGAGGCACAGAAGCTGGTAGTCGGACGTTCAAAGCGTGTTCAGTTTCACTTTCGCTTTACACCAGTTACAGCAGTTAAGGGACGCACCCCCACAGATATACCCCCGGCATTGTTTCGTGAAAATCTGTTATGTTTCTGGTAACACGTCCAATTTCTTAACACATTTAAGACCCATACAGTCGTATAAAAACTTCAGCTGTAGAGTGACGCTTAATTGTTCAGAATATGTTGCATTTTTACTTCAATTTATTCATCTGACGTTGACAAAATAATTTATATGTCCATTCTGTTTCTGTTCTCCTGTAAAACTCGAAAGACTAAAGATTTATTTTTGGAATAAAGATTTTATTTATTTGGAGTTGACCAACAAATGCAATGGTCTGTTTTGTTTGTGTTTTCTTTTAAAACTTGAAAGCTTTTTCCTGCTCGTCAAGACTTTTAGTTTAGTTTTAAATATACAGTTGCAGAAAACATTCTCATCCCCCTTGTTTAGTTCAGTTTGTAGTTCATTTTCCTGCCTGGTCCAACTAAAGGTCCATTAGTTTGGACAAATATAATGATACCAACACAAATAGCTCATA
>JAPQRP010071257.1:0-18855 GCA_037367295.1 Apogon hyalosoma | reverse complement strand
CCCGTGTCTGCGTGGGTTCTCTCCGGGTACTCCGGCTTCCTCCCACCATCCAAAGACATGCACTGATAGGTCAATTGGTTGTTCTAAAATTGCCCATAGGTGTGAATGTGAGTGTGTTTGTTTGTCTCTATATGTCAGCCCTGTGGTGTACTGGCGACATATCCAGGGTGTACCCCGCCTTCGCCCTTAAGTGGCTGGGATAGGCTCCAGCGACCCCCGTGACCTTAGTGAGGATAAAGCAGGTTCAAAAAATGGATGGATGGATATCAAAATAGAGAAAAATGAAGAAAAAAATTACTTTTTCAGCAAAGATATTGCTAACTGAATGTAAACATCACATGCCCGCACTTGAAAACCCTCAGCCTGACTTATCAGTTGCACTACTGCCGCTCAGTGGCTTGACTTATCAGTGCAGGCCAAAGTTTTTGCAGACAGACAACAAACCGATGACAATACTCTTCAGGCATTGTGACTGGGGTTAAAAACAAGTGTCTCCATCCAGTCATTGATCCAACTCCATGGGTTTTACTGGTGAATCAATGTTTTAGAAGATGACGGTGTTTCCTTGTTCACTATGGAGCCTCTGAGCATCCAAATGGGTCATATCTAATGACCATGACAACATGACAAACTGCATTTTACATTAGTTATTTACATGGGTTGATGGGATTAGTGGATCAGCAGGTATTAAACGGTTTAGATCAGTAGATGGTTTGTATCGCCGGTGGCTGTTTGGGTCTCTATGGGTTAAAATGAAAGAATTAAAGATTTTCAAGGCTCTTTCTTACCTTTGTTGGTTTGTGCTCGTCATTGTTAAACCATCACCATTGTTGGTCCGTGATTATTGTTGAAATATGTTGTATTATAAGGTATGCAGACTATCACTTGAATAGCTCCTATGTGTAATATACATCAGTTTTTCTAATCTATTTATTTACATCATTAGGACTCTAAACAGATGTTACTATACCATTAAGGAAGCAAAAGTAATATGTCATGTTGTATAAATGTGAGATGGGGGTGGGATTTAATAAGTTTTCTTCTTCCCACTCCTTTTTGAGCAGCACATATTGGATTTATTTCGTTATTTCTCGTGTACATGGCAATTGCTATTTTGTCTTGATCACCTTTATTTATTAATGTATTTGCTCTGATATTAGTTCCTTGTACACATAAAAATGTTTGGTTTTTTCTTCTGCTCAAAACAAATAAATGAAAAAATGAAAATGAAATGTATGGGTTAAGGACTACTTACTAACCTGCCTCTGTTACAGATATTACTGCCAGATCTTTGCAGAAATACATTATCCTGCTATTACAACAAACTAGTGCGTGTCTGACCGATTTCCTGTCAGATATTATGCATTTCCTGAAACCTTCTAACCTAGAAATATTTGACACCTTCCTCTCTGAGCCGGAGGAGTGACATTTCTTGTTTGATAGCTGCTTCTCAGTGGAATCAAGTCACCCATGCGGTCATAAAGTGAGGGATTTCCATGTAGTTTCACCACTTTGCTGATGCAACATCTTCCACAGGTCGCATCAGAACACACAGTAGGTGTTTTCTTATCACATCTACCGATATAGTACACAGATAGTGAGCCCCTCTAGTTACATCTGGTCAACTCAAAGTTCTTGTTTTTTTTACAGCGTGGCCTGTAAGTTCCACTAGTTTTGAGCCAATTTCAGATTTGCACATTCTACAATGGATGAAGCCCCGTCAGCGGTGGCACATGCAGTCACTGGAGCTACACTAATATTAACACAGGAGGAAAAAAGAGGATAAAACAGGGGGCTGAGAGGGGATAGAGTCCAGACATGTGGTTTTTCCATGAAATTTTCTGAGAGCTTATAGAGGGATCATTACACCTGACTGCATTAACGGGATTATATCTCAGTGGAATGCATGGTTTTAGATGTAAAAATGATGCTATAAAACAGGGTTAACACTGTAGACTATGCCACATAAATGAGCTGTTTCCACAACAGTTGCCACAATATGTGAAATTAAATTTAAAAAAAAAGAACCTATATTTTCCTTTGCATACATTCTCTTACTAGTTCCACCCCAGTACTACCTGTAACTACCGCGGTCTACAGACTCACTTTATGGGTGTAACACAACCCTCATTAGCCTGACATAACAAAGAGCCTTTGTACTTGAAACATTGTCCGTTCAAGCTGAGAGTAGTTTACGATCTCTTCCTTAGAATCTCACCGTAAAGCAGCTGCGACAGAGTGATGTAAGTATTTCCGTTATTCTAGTTATTGGCTTATACACACATGGATAAAAGGAACAGCACAACAAAAACAAACCCTCCTTGAATACAGTTTATTTATCCTCAACAGCGGGCACAGGGAAACAGTGTGGCTCCCAACACTTCAAACCGAGCCTCTGAAGGAGTGAACAAGTCTCCGGAGGTAAAAGTGGATTGAAGTTTATTGATAGCTACTGTACAAAGCGACTTAAACAATCATTGGCTGTTTTGTCTGGGTGAATTCCTCTCCCAAAATACCCTGATAATATGTATCCTCGTGATATTTGAAAAAACAATGGTCTAATCTTTGTTTACAGTCTGGGCAAAAAAGCGCAATGTGTGTGTGTGAAATCTTACGCTAACAAACGATATTGTTTTGGTCGGAAATTAACATAAGCAAGGTTCCCAAGCATTTACTGTAAGCGCTGTTACCCACTGTTAAAGCCACCGTTTATGGAGGAACAGGACAGGGCTGAGGAGAGGACATTCAAAACCAGTAGTGGATTCATTTGTGCTTGTGGGAGGAACTTCACGACTCAGATCTTGTTTAATAGTGCTTTAATATATTGGACTAAAGTATGTGGACACGTTGAATTCAGGTGTTTCTTTTCTAACAGGGGTCTGGGATACAAAACAATCTCGACAAATATCATAAGACAGTTTTATATTATCATAAATATCATTGCACTGGTTAGTTTAGTTTAACCCAAAAAGACCCAAACAGATCTGACCTAAACTGTTATCTGTTGATCCACTAATTCTATCAATCCATGTAAATAATTGGTGTAAAATGCAGGTTGTTGTCTTTTCATGGTCATCAGATATGACCCATTTGGACGTTCAGAGGCTCCGTAGTTACTGTGGAAACACCGTCAACTTCTACAACACTGATTCACCAGTAAAATCCATGGAGTTGGATCAATGACAGTGGTTGGACGAACTTGGTTTATGTTCAGTTAATGATATATTTTGCTAAAAACGTCACTTTTTCTTCAGTTTTCTCTCTTTCTGATAATATCCCTCAAATATAATCTGAGCTTTTATGGACGCCTACACGATCAGTTAAAATGACTGATTTTTACTGTAAAAACACAAAATACAGAGGATAATATTATAATAAATGGTGATAACTCACTTAAGAAAAGTTAAATATAAAGAAAAAAACTGCCAAGTAAGTAGCACAGGGTCTTTATGGGTTAAAGAGATGTTTTGTACTTCCATCCATGACTATGATTTTAAATGTTCTGCCTCTAAATTTCTAAAATATTTTTAATGCTCTGACTGTGAATCACAATAATTTCTGCCACAACTAACCATCTACTTTCTTCACATTTCACTTAGGAAGAAAAATCTCCCATTAAACTTTCAGGAAATGTTGACCTTTGTATCTCAAATCAGCATGAACAGGACATCTTACAGCTGGAGACGTGATGTGTCCCAATACTTTTGTCCATCTAGTGCACCTTCTGCTTATGAGCCAAGACCTCCCTCCTGTTCTGAATTAAAATGACTGGCCTGAAGCAGCAATTGCCTCCTGCAGGTTTAACAGAGGAATCTAGACATGCTGGGATGCTCATCTAAATCCCTGTCAAATTAACTTCAAATGTTTGGGAAGACCTCTCGTCTTGAGAACTGGGTCGAATATTTTAATAGAGAAAAGTACTTTTCGACAAGGACTGACTGAGGTTTAACCAACCTCAGTGACCTGCGATTCCAAAGCATCTTCAAAAAGGAGGAAAAATCATTCGTTGAAGCTAAATCTGACAAAAACGACTCAAGCTATGAACAGACGTTGGGTCAGCATAACAAAAAGTAATTTAACATTATTAACATTTAACTACATGATTTTAATAACACAGCAGCTAAATGTGGTTTAAAACGTGTAACTGGTATATTTATAGGCAATAGCTACTGCCACAGTACAGTGGCATGAAATATGGGTTTGTGCATTTTCCACACAGCCAATCAAATGTTAGTATTTGTACTGTGGTAATAAGCAGTGAGGACACGTTGTTGCCACAGAGACAATCATGGATACTGTTCCATGAACTTATTGGCCTCTTGTTGCACAGTTCTATGGTGACATATATAAGTTATAACTTTACTCCTTTACTCACCAAAAACTGTCTTCTATTGATATAATTTCTAGATGATTCACATACTAACATCAGTAAACCTGAATTTAATGTTCTGACACAACATTAAATTGTTATTTCTTCACACATCATTGAAAATAAAAACATGTTTAACTATACTTTTACAATAACTTTTGACTTCTATGAAACTGTGTATAGTTTATCAATGATGCAATCATATGAATTCTTACGCCTAGTGAGGGCAGAATACTTGATGACACCCAAAAACCACAAACCCCAGTTTCCTGTTCAAAGTAACCGTTCAGTAAATCCTACTATGACTGTATTCACACCTCCAGATGGCCCAGAAAAACCATCTAAATCCCCCTGCGCTTGTTTCTGATCAGATAAAAAGCACAAAAACACAACTGAAACTGTGTTATGTGTTTTCTTACCCTGCCAGGCCTCCAAAGATGTCCTTGACGTAGGAGTAATCTCCACCAGACTTGGGGATAGTGACGCCCAGCTCGGCGTAGCACAGCGCCCCGATGGCAGTGATGATGCCGGTGATGATCCACACAATCAACGCTACGCCCACGGAGCTGGCGTTCTCCAAGACTCCCTTTGGACTGACGAATATACCTGAGCCAATAATGTTACCTGGTGGAGAAAGGAGGAGAGGTGTCAGGAATGAGTGGAACACACACTTCAGGACAGTGTAACTGGTTTCATTGGCTAATTTTTTTTTTTTAACTAAATTCTATTCAAAAGATAAAGTTGATCAGAATCAGAATACTTGAACCCTTTATCAGGCAAGTGACTATTTTTGATAATTTTACGCCAACAGTAAATATGGGTCCAATCCGTCAATGCCTCAGTGAGGTCAAGAAACAGATTGGTTTTTATAACATTATACATCGATTCAGAGAGATTTTAGAGACATTTTGAAGCATTAAATAGTGAATATGGGTGATTGTTGTCAGTTTCTAGCCTTATAAAACTTGTTTCATTGCATGTGTTTACTTCTTAGCAAGTGCTGCTTAGATATTTTATAGCAAGAGGAGGGAGACTGTTGTCATGCCAACCAACAAATTTCAGGATATTTCAATGAGTGCCCTATAAAGGGTTAATAATTAACATAAATACGTAAATATACATCAACACATATACATACATTGAGTTAATAATTTCTACCTATTAATAAAACATGTATAACGCTTAAACATGAAATGATTATTTGTTACTTCACAAGATCCGACTGAATTTAAACAAAGGTAGTGTGCAAATAGACTATTATATTAAAGAAATGTTCATTGTTTTATTTCAATATTTACTGTTGAATTACTGTTTGTGTCTCATGTGTACTGTCTGACATTATGATTCCACTCTGTTGTAAATACGTTTAGGCCATATAGTTTTATTACTTATTATTATTATTTTACATTGCTTGTCTTTTGCAGTATCCTTATGCATGCACCTTTTTTTTCTCTCTTGCACTTTTTTCTTTACTGATTTCTTTCCCCATTGTGGGATCAATAAAGTCTCTCGAAAACAATTTTTTTTTGCTTCGTGTTACTCTTCTTGCTTCATAAGGTCATTTAATTCAATTCAGTTTGCATTTAAGTGCACATATTGTATTAGTTATTCGACATTTCGGGTAATTATTCAGCTGTCACTTCATTTACAAGGGCTCAATAATAAGATAAATACCACTGTCGAGTCAGCACATTATCACTAGAACCGGGACCTGATTAGATTAGCTTAGTTTAGCTTGAAACAGGGGGAAACAGTTGGATGGTGTTGTCCAAAGATCAGAAATATGCCTGAGTTCCGTTAACCCGTGAACATATGACAAAGTTTGGGATTGATTTAAATGTTGTTTTGTGTATGTAAAAAAAAAAAAAAGTCTGTTTCACTGTGCCTCTTAGATTTATCTAGAACCGTCGCTTCTCCTTGAACTATCAGGAGTCATTATTTATGCTTAAGTAAAGACTGCCTTGTACTCTGAGTCTGAGTGCCGGTGAGAGGGGTATTTGGGGTCATTACTTTTTGCTTAATACCTGCTCAGAGTATTGTAGGCAGACAGACAGAAAGATCAGGAAGTGAGGGACTGAGCCAAAACAGAGAGCGAGCATAGTTTGAAGCAGCTGAGCCATCAGGCAAAGTGGAACCTGTAATCTGCTGACTAAGCGCCGAGAATGAGGAGATGGAACAAGACAGAGAGAGAGGGGTGACAGAGTGCAAAGAGGGAGGGATGGGGGGGTGCAGAGGGGGGAGAGTAATGCCCTGACGCATTTAATGAGCATCAGACTGCCAGGCGGTTTATACAGGGGCAGAAAAGACGCAGGCGTGGACAATTGGACTGTGGTCGGACATGAAAGAAGTCCCAAAGTCACTCCTGTCCAAGCTGACAAAGCCAAGGTCAGAGGTCACCAGCCTCCTGTCAGGTTCTGCTGACTACCATCAGACTGAGCCTGAATCCATCAGTCGATAAAAAAAGGTGACAGGGTTAAAGGCTGAAGGTTTGGAATCATAACAGGTGGCCATTCACAGTACAAAAGTCAAAGGTATGAATGATGCAGTCCCATTCTAGGCACTACGCACACCAACGTTTGCACCAACATGTGTCCGTTTGACTACACTTATCCTCTCTGTCCAAAGCTAAGTGGCATTTGATTGGTTGGTTATTTGCTTCTGACCTAAAATGAGCAAACTGATCATTACCTGTTAGACACAAAGACCTAATATGTGCTTTTAGTTTTTTTTATATAAATTTAAAATGTTTGCTTTTTTTTGTGATGTATGTGATCATCCATTATAACACTATCTTAGTTGTCTATTTTATTTTTTACTGCATGCTCCATGTTCTCTGTATGCACCAAACCACAGTAATATGAATCCTGTTTATTTACATGGCAACAAACGTGATTCTGATGCCAAACAGCCAAATGTATTTATATTTGGTGACAGGAACCACTGACACGTCACAATAAGGGTACAGTCCTTAACATTATGGTAGTGGTAAACGTTAACTAGCTTACGTAATAGTAGTAACCATTTACTGAAATTACATTAAATCACTATAAAAAATAATAATAATAATAATAATTTTGCACATTCCCAGTTGGAATATTTCAACTTGTTTTGCACCTTACAGTTCTATTTCAGCACAATACAGCTATTATCCAGATTCTACCCAGATATTTTTATACTTCTAATTTATAGTGTACAGCGTTTGCTCTTATGTTATATTTGTCTTTACTCATGTTTGCTGTGGTTTTATATTATTATTGAATGTATGCGATGCTGCTGCTACACTAATTTCCCAGTATCTATCTATCTATCTATCTTAGTAAGTACTTTAATAAACATGTAAATGGTTTATAGTTATTCATTCATTCTTTTTTCAACTTGCTTATTCCTAGGGGTTTTGGATCTTACCCTGGCTCCTGGTTAATCAATTCTTATTACTATGTAATTAACTACTGTTAATGGGAGCCCCATAAACAACTGAATCATGTATAAATAGTCTTGTTAGCATAAGCTCCATTTGCTAATTAATGCTTATTTACTAACTAAATTAACGCTTATTACCATATTAACATTAATGCACCCTCTTTGTAAAGTGTCACCCACAAATTCATCTAATTAACAATAAAGATAACGGAGAGTCTTTTAACAAAAAAAACAAAAACATATTTATTTATCATTTTTTGGTGCAGATTTAAGGTACATTGAACATTTGAATATTCAATTTCAGAGGTGTAAGCATGTCCCATTCTTCCCACCCCTGGTCCTACATGACATATTTGATGATACTAATAAAAAAAAAAAAAAAAAAAAAGTACTCATTAAATAAATAAATAAATAAATAAAAGCAAAGAAATATTTTTTTTTGCCTAATAGTAGACAAATCTGCTTATTCACAGTTGCATCCTTCAAACAACATAAGGACATGTGGTGTTATTATTATTATTATTAGAGAGTACACAACTATATATAGCACGCCAAACAGGTGTGTAAAAAACTGTGTGTATGGGAGAGTCCTTTTTTTGAGAAAACGACATCACTATAGCGTAAACCAAACCAAATCTTCTACATCAGTATCCCAGAACTGTTCGATCTAAAGTTAAACCTTAACATATGTTGAACCATGTGCTCGGGACATATTTGCTCAACAACAAACTTTAACACATCCCATATGTATCACACGTGAGTGGTAAAAAAGTCTGTTCACTTATGTAACTGTAGTTGTAGGTTAAAGGTAAAATGAGACAAATGACCCCCACCCCCCCGCCGCCGCCGCGCCACGCCTCTTTATGGTAGCAGTGATTATTGGTGCATGACCTTTGACATTAAAAAAAAAACACCATCCTGTGCTTTAATTCTTCCTTTAATAAATATCGCAGTAAATGCTTTTTCTTCGTGTCGTGCACAAATGCATGAGACATGCTGACTAACATGGAATCTTCAAGTTTCCTGTTCTCGCCTTCATTTTGACATCCTTTCTTCTCCACAGTCAGATTAAGAGGAACAAAATCTTTTAGAAAAACTGTTGTCCAGCTAACTCAGTGCTTTTAAAGCCTCCTAGAAGAAACAGAAGAAAACTATGGTATCACTGCAAGGAGCCTCCGTCAGATTTGTCCACATGTCTCCGTCATGTTTCTGGACCGAATGTTCCTCTTTTACAAACCCCAGGCCTCTTACCACAGGATATTTTTATGTCCTCTATTGTTATTGGATTTGTTTGGAGTTTTATTTCACAAAGGAAGAGGCTTGGTCTCCCACATGATCTCTGAGCACATTTCTGTTTGATGTTGTTTGACAGCAACAGACTCGGGGTTTAAGTTGTAGTCCCGTTTGCTTCAGCGCCTCTAATTCGCAGCTCTGAAAGTTCCACATAAAGTACCACGTTTTGTCCGCAAAAATTCAAACTTAAAGATAAAATCAAGAAATCGCTGTGAGTTGTACGTGGGGGGCGTTGTAGCATCTTTAAAGGATGTATTACAGCTTTGCATTTCGTTAGCTTCGCAGCATAATGAAGCTAACGAATAGTATCTAGCATTTCATTGGCTTCATTATGCTATGAAGCTAAAGAAATACTAGATACTATTTATTCATCCTATTATTGTGTGTCTGTTTTATCAGTTTTACCATATCTTATCTTCTATATCTATATATTTTTATTAGTTTTATTATATTTTGTATTCTTACCTATATCCTTGTACAGCACTTTGGGCACTTATTGTAAATGTACTATATAAATAAACTTGACCTTGACCATAATTGCCTAAATCATATTTCAAGTTGTGATATCTACATAACTTAACTCTCCTAACACTGATGCTTCATTTTATACAGATATCACAAATTGGTCAAAAATATTACTTTCGAGCAATTATGCTATGAGGCTAACGATTTGCAAGTATTTTCACAGAGAGACCCGAGTCCTCAACATAAAGATCATCGTACAGACTGTTATCCAGGGTGAAGGCAGCTGAGGAACTAGCTCAAGGTTTGCATGTGTTGGAGTATGTGCTGTGCTAGGGAACAGTTGCCTACATCGGCAAACTACACTGTAGATGAGCTAACGAGAACATTAAGGAACGTTATCACAAAAGCAGATGAGGATGCATGAATTGTACATATCGAACCTTTAACACTGTGCTTTTTATACTTCAGATTGTTGATATTATGTAAACATATTATATATTATTTAGGGCTGTCAAAATTAATACATTAACGCAGATTAATCGATCATCATCATCAATCTGATTAAAAAGTTTAACACAACCCATCTGCAGTGCAAAATGACTCTGAGCGTCTCTGGCAACACCTTTCCGGCAGTTTGTCCAAGTAGAGTTGGTGTTGCGCATGCACAAATGGAAATATGGAAGACGCTAAACAGCACGTTGGCCCTCTGGATGGAAATTTGAGAACAAAAAACCAAGACAGAACAGTCGACCGACATATTAGACACACTCTGCAGGAATCAGTTTTCTTTTCACCGAAGCACTTTCAGCTTCAAATATCACATTAACAGGAAGCATACGTTAGTCAGGGGTTCTGCTAGCACTTCAGCTAACGTGTCGCCCGGGCTTGCAACAAACACAGTGTGTGCATATATATTCTCTTCTTTCTTGAGTCTGTTTGCTCATGCAAAATGAAACGCGATTAATATAGATTAAAAAGGAATGATATTTAATCATGATTAATCCAAATCAATCCACAGCAACCCTGAGATTAATCCGATTAAAACTCTCAATCGATTGATAGCACTAATATCATTATCATTATATATGTATGCTTTTTACAGTTGAGTCCAGACATGCAAACACTAATGCTTGGTTTACCCTCCACAGCACATGACTGAGGGTCACTGCTAAAGCAAACATCACACCAGCAGCACACTATGAATATTAACAGGTTTGTGTGTGAGCTTGCACAGCATTATGATATAACTATAATCAGCCTTTATAAAGAAAGCCCAGTGAGATTAGCCCTTGCATTTCCTCCCAGTGTGAAATCCCTGTTCAAACAGCCACCAAGCTGAGGCAACCTGCTGCTTGGCCCCAGGCCAGACTGATACAGACCCTGCAGGCTCATGTGTCAGTGTGTGAGTGACTTATGACTACACGGAAGTCATTTAAAATACTGAGACAATTTATGAGCCACACAGTCATTAAAATAGTAAAACAATCGATGTGAACACGTGTCATGATAATGTGAAGCTTCTTTGAATTTTAGATGGCAAAGCAAAAGCAGAGCTCGTCAACATTCCTGCTAATTTAAGGATTTATTTGATGCCAGTTTTAGTCTGTGTAGCAAAACTATAACAAACGCCATAGAGTGGAGTCCAGCTCAGACATGGGTAAGCTGGCCCAGCTAATAAAACAACATTATCAGGGTGGGGCTTTCTTCCAACTGACCAAAAGTTCACTTCTAATCCTAATCCCCGACTTTGCACGTTTCTGGATTTATGTGTGTGTAAATGATAAATGCCTGTACTGTACAATAGGCCATAAAGGCGTCTGATGTCCTCGTGCTCGACCCTTTTCTTGGAAACCCAGCGGGGCATGCTCACGTTCACAGTCAAAGATCAGACACCTGACTTAGTGCCTCATTCTCTTTCTCCCACATGACAATGTGAGCTCATTGAGCATGAAAGAGTGACTTAGTCAAGGGCATAAAGCAGGTCAAGAATACTGTGGTAACTAACTGTTAAAGTGTGGACTCTGAACTGCCATAAAATCCACTAAGATGGCATGACTGGTGGACCACTGGCAACAGGTGTTTTTGCATTAAACCTACAAATAAAGGGCAGTAAATGAAAGACTGATTTGTCCTTGGATGGGTACAATTAAAGGTGGGGCTACCATCGACGTGGCAAAATGAGATAGGAACTCTACTTGACTCTACATGATCTCCAACTGGATCAAGATATAGGAACTTCCTGTCGCCAAACAAATAATACTAAATAATTTACAGCAGTAAAGACTTTTTAGTAGTTACAAAATATAAGATTCATTTTTTAATCAAATACGTCAATAGAGTGAGGCTTTTTATCATTATTATTAATCTTATTCTTTATTTATCCTGGAAGGTTCCATTCAGATCTACTGTCTTATCTTCCAGAGAATCCTGGTTAATGCTCTCCTGAATGTGGGAATGCAGTGAGTATAAATTTGCAGGAATTATCTCCCACAGAGAAGAATATTACCCAGGGAATCATTGTAGTCTAATAATGTATGGGCTGTAATATGCTTTAAAAATATACTAACAGTTTATCTAAAGTTAACATGGTCTACTGTAGCATCTGACTAAATTCTAAAACTAATTCCAAATTTAGTAGTTTAGAGTCCTTACATATTTGTAATAAGTGCAAATACTTTTATATTAAATTAAGTCTTTGTGCATGGGAAATAAATAAATAGCCCGGGACCCTCCAGAAGATTAAGCAGTCACAGAAAATGACTGAATGAACTTTATTTAACAAGTATTAACATGGTATCATTGATCTTTTTAGGTTTGGCAGCCATCTGTATGGTAACATCTAGACCTAGACCTACATTCAGGTAAAGTTATGGCTATTTTACTAAATCCAGCACAGAAATATGACATCATAACAGCCGTTTATAGAGCTTTAGAGCTATGAAAACTGATGATATTCACATGAATGTCCCACTAATGAAGACCATGACAGATGCCAGGCTGTTTTGTTTCTCTAATACACAAACCTTGGTGATTCTGACTTTCATTGTTGATCTTATGAGGTAACGACTGATTCCTCACTGCTTTACAATCTTCATCATCATCGTCATCATCGACCTGGAGACTTTGCTCGATAAAAACGTGTCTAAAGTGAGTGTGAAGCTGATTTAGCGCAGCCTTTCCGTTACATCAGCCTCAAGGCTTTTACAGGAAAGACACGAACAGTAAAGGAGCAACGCTTTCTCAACACAATCTTAATGCCAAGATTTCTCGTCACCTCTCTTTGACTCTGTCCTCTGTTCTATATTTTCCCAGCTTCTGTCTCTCCTGGATCAAACCTTGTGGGAATTCCCATGCTCACACATTCTCGCTCTGTCTGTCTCTCTCTTTCTCGCTCCTTTTTTCTCCCGTTACTGTGGAAACACATGAATGAATGAGTCACCCCCTCCCTTCTCTTCATCCTGTCAAGGTCAATACAAAGACCACACAGTCTCCAGACCCACCTGGACGGGCTGTGCCATAAGTCATCCTCGCACTGATATCGATCCACATGACACCCAGCTGTCACCTGATGGTCTTATCTCTGCCTGTTTGTGGTTTGCTTGAATGGAAGCTACAACTCTCACTGCCCTTGACTGGCCTCTGTACAGCCCTGCAATTATGTGGAGGTAGTAAATTTATAAAGGAAACATTTTAGACACAATTTGAAAGATTAGTGTTGCTAAATGGGCCACATTTTTACTTTTAAATTCGTGTTTGCTTCAGTTGGACCATAAGGGATTATCCAAAACAAGGAGCTACTTTATACTGAAATAAATGTTGGAATGCCAGTCAATTAAAGCTCACTCTGACGGGACATTACTGTGTTTTGACCCTATTTTAATTTGACATGTTATATGTACTATTTTTAAGATTTAGTCATGAATTTCAGTCTCTGCAGTAGTTTTATTTATTTAGCTAACATTAGCCTAGCCTAATCATTACAAGCTTCAGTCAAGATCAAGTCTTACAATTCATGCTGATTAAAGGTATTTCATTGATGTGAAGTTCAGTCTACGTAGCATATCGTTAGCCTCATAGCACAATTGCTTAAGTCATATTTTTGGCCAAATTGTGATACCTGTGTAACTTTACTCTCCTAACAGTGCTGATTCATTTTATGCAGATATCAAAATTTCGCCAAAAATATGACTTGAGCAATCATGCTATGAGGCTAACGATATGTGTTACAAAAAATAAGCAGAGTCAAGTTAGCATGAAAATAATAGCGTGATATGATATGTTTAAAGCCCATTTTAATGTCAAAATCAACTTAATGTAGGCAATATGTTATATAAAACATTAATGTTTATGTATCAGTAGCTCACCCTACTTTATCTGTCAAATTATTATTGATTACTAATCAAATTCTACATTTAGCATAAGCGCTACCTCTCCGTATGTCTGTTTAGCATGAAGACTTCACAGTCTATGTGAAAATATGTACTTTTCAGCTCTTATGTAAACTCGTCTAGAACTATGTTTACAGGGTATATGACTATATAGCTTTCTAATCATTTTCATTTGTCCAAGTGTGGGATTTATCTTTTTAGCATTCTACTTAGCAGATATTACTGTTTTGCTGTATATGAATCAGTTTTATCTATCTAACATTTCATTGAAGTTTAAAGCCTACATTTATAAATGCTACAGAAATCATGACATGCTTAAACAAGATCAAGACCCAATAAGCTAATTTAAGGATTTAATTAATGTGAATTTCAATTTCTGTAGCATTTCTATCACAACACACAGGTGCTGAAAGAGTTGAACTCAGGCTGTCAACCTGTTTTTCAAGTCAGTCATCGCTGTCATGTTAACAACTGGTTTCTAGTTATGATTTTTAGTAATAAAAAGGGTGGATACTGTGTGCTATATCAGTAGTTATAACTCTTTAAAACCTATTTAGATATGATTAACCTATGAAGACCCAGCACTACTTTTGTGTCAGTTCCCAAATGAAATTTTCTCTACATCTAACCTTTCTCAAGTGTTTTATCACCATTTATTAGAATATTGTCCTTTGTCTTTTGCATGTTATCACTATAAATTAGGTATTTTCCTATATTTAATTAACTGATCATGCAGATGTTGATAAAAACTCAGATTAAAGTTGAGGGTTATTATGTCAAAAACAGAGAAAACTTGCAGAAAAAGTGACTTTTTCAGTGAAATATATCATTATTTGAACATGAACCAAGCATCTCCATCCACTGTTACTGATCCAACTCCGTGGGTTTTACTGATGAATCAGTGTTGTAGAAGATGATGGTGTTTCCATGGTAACTATGGAGCCTCTGAACGTCCAAATGGGTCATATCTGATGACCGTGAAAAGACAACAAACTGCATTTAACACCAATTATTTACATGTATTGATAGGATTAGTGGATCAACAGATGTTAAACGGTTTAGATCAGTAGATGTTTTTGGTGGGTGATGGATGTTTGGGTCTTTATGGGTTAAGTGGAGCTGCAGGGCAATGTGTCGGTTCATATCTTCCCAGGTTGACCCCAAGGTGGTCATGTGAGAGCACAGACTGATCTGAATGGGCTAATCCTTTTGCATATCAGAGAACAGTGAGGGTGACAACGTCACTGACACAACAAGTACTGAGACTGAAGAGGCATTCAATTTAAAGAATTTCACAAAGTTACTCCAGGACTACAAGTACTGTTGTTTTTAGGCTCCCATCACTTGTGAGTGTTTTTAATGTAGACCATGCAGACAGTGTATTCATTTATCTAAAACTACCTGGTATATAAATAGATTTATGTAAGGTCTGTACTTCTGGACCAAACCAGTACTTTTACTTCAACTTTACTTTTTGTTGACCATTTACGGGGAGTACTCTTAAATGGACACTTAAATGAAGGATCTGCAAACTTCTTCCAGCACTATGTATCTACAGTTAAAGCGTGGATATACAACTGCATTTGAGCTGTGTTCAAATACTCACTCCTTATCTGAAAACACTCATATATTAATGATAAACTTTATGTTCCTCATTTACTGAGTGCTGAAATCAGATCCCAGAGCAGACTGAAAACATGCCAGGGGCTGTTCGAATGATTTGTGCATTGCAGCACTATAGTGAGTCTTTCTGTTGGCTGTTTATCTCTCATTTTCTGATTTTCTTACTGCAGTTTTGCTTCTATCGCACAGATTTAGGCTAATGTAGTGAGGGGAGAGTCTCCGGAACCTCGAAATCATTAAGATGCAGACTGGACGGTTGGTGGCACTACATGCTAATCACTCTAAGGTTGCGCCCATTATCCTAATCCTAACAAGGATTTTTGACCATCCTAAAGTTTAATTGTTTTACTTTAGTTCCAAAGTCCTGTTTGTTTGTCTTTACTTATGTAATATAGTACTCGTATTTAGCAGATTGGTGAAATTTTGGACTATTCTTTTAATATAAACCCCTTTTTCTCACATATGATGACTTTTTTTTTTTTTTTTTTTAAATTATTCTCACTTTTTTATATATATATATATATATATATAATGTAGTAATAAGACAAAGTGCTAATAATACTTACAACATTTCGAGGAGAGTTGAAACTATTCTTGTGATAGTTAGACTTAGATTTTTTTTATTATCTTATGACTTTTTCTTGACAGTTACAGTTGTGTGTGTGTGTTTTTTACTTCACCAATTTGATATTTCTATTCTTAACTGTTTTTATAATTGCTTTCTGTATTTATTGAGAACTTTACAGACTATAAAAATGAAATTTTGTTGCATGGTTCAGTAGTATTTTTAGACAATAAAGCTTATTCTATTCTATTCTATTCTATTCTATTCTATTCTATTCTATTCTATTCTATTCTGTTGTTTTCCTCAGTGTGATTCTAATACCTCCTTCTATGGGGGGGTCCCCCTGGAGCTGTTCGTGCACCGGGCCCTACATGTGTACATTCCGGCCCTGGGTTTGTATCAGACTCACCAACTATGATCCCGCAGGCGCTCACCAGGCCGATCTCCTTCTTCAGAGCTACTCCTCCTCCTCCTCCGGACTCCGTGCCACCGGCTCCATCCTTGGAGCCCGCCGTGCTGCTCCGTTGTCGGGGTCCGTCTGTCATTGTGATGGTCTGTTACTTCTTCCGGATCTTCTCACAGCACCTGATGCTGCTGCCTGTGCGTAACAGGGTCTGCTGAAATCGCTGAAGACCAGGTTGTTGTCAGCAATTTGTGACAAAAAAAGATAAAACTAAGGTGAGAAAATGCAAAGAAAAGAACCTGTATTGTTGCAGTGTGGGATGGGGAGAATGTCAGATGCAAATCCTGGTTGTAAAAGCAACCGTGTGGTTTTGGTCTCAGTTAATAACCAAATAGTCTTTTGCGCCGGTGTCACAGGTGTTGCCAAACGCACATCAAGTCCTGCCACCAAACAAAACCCGCATATTCCTGAGGAAATCACAGCCCTAATTCTGATCAAAAGCAAGACAAAAACAAACAAAAAGAAATCACAGCAATAAAAAAAAACAAAACAAAAAAAACCAAAAACCGGTCTCAGTGTTTCCTCGTTCCAGGTGTGAGCGGAAATCACAACGGCATCCCGTTTTTACGCACGAGCTGCTCCAGAAGTGGACGATAAATTCAGAGTAAAGTGGCTCAGATCTGCCTCAGAAAACATCCGACCTGTGCTCAGCTCGTGTTGGACTAAATATACATGTCCTGTCTTTCATATACAGTGCATTAGCCCCGCCCACTGCTCCGCCTTCCACTCATCTACTACCACACTCAGCTTGTTTTTCCTCAGTCTGCTTCTCTGCTACAGACCCTGCCCTCTTTTCTTCCACCCCCCCACCCACCCATCAGCTGTTATCCAAATCCAGTCCTGCTGCTCCTGCTGCTTCACTGTACACCTTCTACATACAAATAACACCAAAAATAAGAGCAGGACTGGAGCAAAAACGAGCCGTGTTTTTCACTGAAAGAGCTGCTCTCAGTTCTCACCACTTCCTTCCACTGTCACTGCCTTTTTTTTTTTTTTTTTCTCATTCACACGAATGTTACTCATTCATTTCCTGCTATTTCTAATCTTGACCACAAATTGTCTAGAAGACTTGAAAGCGTCATCTCATCTCAACTCTACTTGCATTTGATCCTTTAAAGTGACTGTAAACAGCTTCACATCCACCTATATGAGTGACACACACACACACATATGCACTCATATCCAGGGAACGCACTAATCCACACTTATTATTCACGATGCAGCAGTAGACCAAGAGTCTAAATTTAGATCAACAAGACGTCATGATACGTGCTGCCAAAGTGCTGGCATACTGCCACTCTGTACATTCACAATAGAGAGGGGGGAACTGCTTTACACGTGTTGCCCAAACACATCCCGGTGCTTTATTTTTTACTTTTCGGCCTGTAAAGTCAGTGGTCAGTGGCAGTTTAACCTCCGAGAAGATGATTAAACCATGTACATAAACGTAGACATCATCATTTTTGTGTTTTTCCGCTCCGCATGTGCATATTTTCCTCAGTGGTTAAGTCATTCATAACATGTATCTTGTGTCTTCGCCTGCAAAAGCAAGTCTACTGTCCACACTGTGAATTTGAACTGCAGCCAAATTCACTGTACAAATACTGTAACTGGATCTGTTTATTGCCTCTGCTGAAAGGATTAGTCTTTCAGTACAGTTTGGGTGTCTGTCATGAAAGGCTGTAAAAGGGGAGCGCATGGATCGAGGACAAATACGTTAGATTTTGGAATGGATCCAGAAAAAAGGGGCAGGTCCTGGATTTGTTTCTCACTTTTTGTTGGGGTTGTTCTTAATAATTGTAGTCAGTGTTGGGAGTAACGTGTTACAACAGTAATGCATTCCAGTAACAGATTACTTTTTGTTGTAATGCAGTAGTGTAAAGCATTACTAATCAATTTTCAGTGATATTTCACTCGATACATGTTCAATCGCACTTGCGTTACAACACAATTTCGCCTATAATTTAATTGCTCAAATGAAAAAAAACAAAAAAAAAACAGCACGACCGCGAGACCTTAAGGCAGTGGTTTCCAACCTTTTTTAACTCGTGAGCCCATTTTAACATCACAAATTTCTGGCGACCCCAGACATTCAAAACCGAGACTTTTTTTTTTTGCTAAAATTAATTTGTTTTTGATCATGTAATAGTTTGCTATACTATGTTTCAAATCCAGGTTAATATTAATATTAATTATATAATGTCTATTATTGTGGACGGAGGCAGTAAAGCCAGGTGTAGATTACTGCACAAAGGGAGAAGTGGATTTT
>JAPQRP010071221.1:0-18862 GCA_037367295.1 Apogon hyalosoma | reverse complement strand
TACATAATATATATAAATAACAGCAACAGAACAATGTCAACATCCATCTAATGACTGAATCAAAAGTTAATATGAAATTCAACTGTAAATGAATGTGGGTCATTTTGACCCACCTATGGAAGGTTGGGGTAGTAATATAAAAACTATAATTTCATAAAATCTACAAAAGGTAAGTTAAAAATGTAAATGTCATGATGTCAGTAACATTATTTTTGAGAATATGAAATGATAACTTTACATTACAAAGATGTTGTAAGAAAACAACCTCACTGTGTCATTTTGGACCCAATTATGCATCTAAGGGTTAGTGCAATTAGAAAGAAAATAACAATTATAAAAAAATAATTAAAGAGAATTTAAAAGAAACAAGTGGTGCCAGACACAACAAACCCCGCCCCTCGCACATATTGTAGCTTATTTTGGCATCGATCCAGCTGATGTCAGCATATCAATTACCTCTATATATGTGCCAAGTTTGGAGTAAATTGAAACACAATTGATGCTTTTATAGACATTTGAAATCTCGCCCATTATAAGTAAATGGATTTTTTTTTTAATTCATTAAAAAAATTGGAACTTTGACCTACTTTTCCCAAAATGTACATCTATTCTGGGTCACTGGCGATCTATAAACCCAATCTGGTATGAATTCAACCAATGGCTTTGCTGCTAAAGTGTAAACAAACAAACAAACCAAACCAAAAACCACACCCCTTGCCTCCCCTTCAGCGGGCGGGGTAATAAACTGGTTTAATTAACTTATTTATCTTAAAGATGAGACAATCTGAAGACAGTGAAAGCGGAGGATTATTGTTTGGAAGGGGAATCTCCTGCCATTAAAATGTAAGATAGAACAATTTCTGGCGTTTTCTGTCTCATTTCACTTAATGCGAGCGAGCGGAGGCTGCACATGGCTCATTTGAAGCTGCCCTTTACTGCAGATTTCCACTCGTATTTCAAGACAAAAATACTCACGAGCTGCAAATTACTCGTATAACGGTGCACTCGTACTGTGAGGTTCTACTGTGCTTTCTGTGGCTCCAGGAAGAATGAAACCAGACATGATCAAGGACATAAAGCAGGCCCGGGGTGTCAAACTCATTTTAGTTCAGGCTCCACATTCAGGCCAATTTGAACTGAACAGGCACCAGTAAAATAACAACATAATGACCTATAAATAGTAAAAATATCATTTCATAAAAAGACGTGAATAAACCTGAAAAAACTGAAATTTCTTAAGAAAAATAAGTACAATTTTAACAATATGGCACCTCAACTAATTATTTACACATGTGCATTACATACAATATTTAACAGGCAGAATATTGTAAAATTTGCACTTAATTTTCTTTAGACATTTCAGGTTGTGTGTATTTGTTCAGGTTATTCACATTTCATAGTTAGTTTGTAAATGTAAATATTTTCATGTTTATGATAATTTTAATGTAAGATTTTAAAATAATTCACGTCTTTCTTTTATTCTGTGAATGCATTTTAAAATCACGTTTTATCTCTAACGTCTTTATTTCCCTTTTTTGATTTCAATGCCATTTCAATGTCTTTTTTCTGTGATTTTTAAAGCACTTTGAGTTACCCTGTGCATGAATACTGCTATACAAATAAACTTGCCTTACCTTGCCTAGTGTAATGCTATTTTTTTCACATTAAACCAAAAAGAAACTTTGTAGTTGTCATTATTTATTGGTTATTGTGTTATTATTTTACTTGAGATCATGTTGGTTTGTATGTGGAACCTGAACTAAAAGGAGTTCAACATCATTGACTGTTTCTATCTTATGTGTACTTTTTTCACTGAAGGGCAGGATTACATTTGGAGGGCCGGTTTTGGGCCACATGTTTCAGATTTTGTTTCATATTAAATTGGTACAGGTACGCGTTTCCTGTATTTTCTTGTTATATGAGAAGAAACGAGAATGACAAACAAATACATATGATCATTTCAGCCCTAAAAAAACAATAAAGATACATATGGAATCAGACTTTTGGACAGTACAATGCATTTCAAGCATCATCCCCCTGTTTTATTGGCCCCTGAATGAGCCAAACGTCCAGTCTGGGCCTTCAGTGTCATGGTGTGGATCAGGGATACACAAACACACACAGAACCACACAACCCAACACAGGATTAACACATCCTGATTAAACCGTGATGATGACACTTACATACTGGTCCATCCAACATGTAGAGAACATACAGCATGCAAAAGGGAAAAAAAAAAAAAAAAAAAAAAGAAAAAGCAAAAACAGGAAGAGAAAAACAGATTGAAACGAAGAACAGGATGAGCAAGACAGATGTGAAACGAAAGACAAAACGCAGTAAAATAAGTAACTGAAACACGAAAACATGAACTAAACATGCTCATCGAAAGATACAAGAACTAGAAGGCAAATCACATGCACTATATGGACAAAAGTATGTGGACACGTTGAATTCAGAACAATAATGATAAATGTCAGAATATAGTTTCATATTGGGATGAATATCATTGCATTGGTTAGTTTGATTTAAATTCTTCTCTTTGCTTCTAAAATGCCTCAGAGATGGTTTTTACTTAACTTCTCTCAACACTGATTTTTTTTTTTTTTTTTTTTTTTTTTGTTTAATGCATGGCTATGATTTTAAATGTTCTACCTCTAAATTTCTAAAATATTTTTCATGCTCTGACTGTAAATAATAATTTTCTACCGTGACAAACCATCTACTTTCTTCACATCTCACTGAAGAGGAAAAAAAATCTCCCATTAAACTTTAAGGAAATATTGATGTTTATATCTTAAATTAGCGTGAACAGGACATCTTACAGCTGTAGACACGATGTGTCCCAGTATTTATGTCCATACAGTTTATGAACGTCAATATTTCCTTTTCTCCCTATTTAGAGTCAGTGCACAAAAAATATTTTAGAAATTTAAGATAAGATACGATAAGAAAAGATAAGAAAAGATAAGATAAGATACAATGCGATAGTTTGATACACATTCAGTTACATAGGAATTATTCAAAATCATAGTCATGGATTTAAAAAAACAACAACAAAAAAACAAAATCAACCTTGAGAGAAATTAAGTAAAAACCACTTCTGAGACATTTTGGAAGCAAATATAACAATTTAACCCAAAATAACCAATGCAATGATATTTATCCCAATATAAAACTATATTCTGTCATTAGTCATTATTGTTTTGTATCCCAGACCCCTGATAAAAAAAAAAAAACAAACACCTGGATTCAACGCGTCCACATACTTTTGTCCATGTAGTGCACATTTAGATCCGCAGTAAAATATGCGTTTGCCTGGTTGAAATGTGCGCCGGGGCTCCACAGAGGTGTGTAATGTCTTTATGACTGCAGGCAGATCTGGGTCAGCATGAGTCAGCAGTTGTGTTCACTTTCTATATTTAAAACAACACAATGCTAATGTGTGAAGAAGGCCAGAGGACGCCGTTCCGCCGCCGCCGTTGTACCTGCACAGCTCCAACTCCACCCGCGCTCACTCATTTAGTCTTTTACAGGATAATCCTCTTAATTTAATTCAGAGCTTTCGCCGTCATTACAGTGTCATTAATCACCATCAGAGTGTAATCACTTCTTACGCTGATGAACCTGCTCTTCCCCAGGTTCACCATGTTCCCAAACACGAGCCCATTAAAACAGGGGTGTCAAAGTCATTTTAGTTCAGGGGCCACGTTCAGTCCAATGTGATCTCAAGTGGGTCGGACCAGTTAAATAATAACCTATAAATAAAAATCCTACATTTTTGTCCTTGCTTTTAGCGTGAAAGTTAAATTACATTATAAAAATGTGAATTACCTCAACAACCATGTACACTGTGAAATATATATATATATATTTTTTTTTTAAATAACTGCAATGTCAACAATATTATATCTCAGCTTATTATTAACACAGTGGATCTACAAATGTAGAAAAAACATTTAGTAACAGGCAGAATACTGTTAAAAGTGTAACTTATTATTCTCATATTACTCATATTTGTTCAGATATTTCAGATAGGATAGTTTGTAAATGGAAATATTTTCATGATGTAATTTAACTTTTTTCACATTAAACCAAGAAGAACATTTGGAGTTGTCATTATTTATATGTTATTGTGCTGTTATTTTACTTGATATCACACAAAAATTTAAGTGGTCCTTGAACCACCTTAACTGTTCATATTTTCAGCGTAATTTTTAAAAATTCATCCCACAGGACAGATTGGACCATAAGCCGGACCAGTTTTGGCCCGCGGACCTAATGTTTGACACCCCTGCATTAAAATATTCAACTGACTTCTTCTCTACTTTCACGAATATCATACAATTACATGGTTTCAGAATTAAAAAGCCCAAAATGACACAATTTTAGACCATTTCCTTCCAGGTCCTTCAATGATCAGTTTTTTCTGAATAAAGCACAACATATTTTAACATTCTGATGTTATACTTGACTTACTACAAATTACTTCTCAAGCATATTTTCACATTTAACACACATTTTTCTCAGTTTAATTGTTTTGAATGTTGTAATTCTAGATTCAAGAAATCAAGAAGCCTCTGGATTCTTCAACTTTAAATATAGCCTTTAAAATGGACAGAAATACTATTATTATTATCATTAGTATTAATAATAATAATAATTATTATTATTATTTCCAAACTCTCAAGGTTACCACACAGAGAAGAAGAACAAGATAAACAAAACAATACAACAATAACATATACATTATGTACACGATTGTACACAAAGAGAATTTGATGGTAATATTCATGAGCTGAAATGACCTGTTTTCATCATGAGAACATTTCTGACTGTTGTTCAGTCGTAGTAATTGTTCTTGTTGCTTTCAGGAGCATCTGGGGTTTGAGTGGATGAAACCAACCGACTGAAGGCTGTATTCCACTCACAACAAAACAATGACATGTTCTCTAATCTCAAACATGCACAAATACCAAAGCATCACACACACTGTAAAGGCCCGACCACAGTAATGCAGATAACAGACATTTGTCTTGATGTTTGGGCGTCTCATCCACATTCAAACTGTGTGTTTTATAAAAACGCAGATTTATAAAGACTCTATATATTTAATCTATAATTGACCTTTCAGGTGCATCTTCATTACACCAAGTAACAACAGAGGGATGAACAAAATGTGGAGCCTTTGTTTTTTAGCCTCTTAGTTTTCCCCATGGATACACTAGTATCCACAAATATCTTCATTTTTAAGAAATACTCTGTTTTAATGGCATAAAATGATGTTTGTGATTGGCTGAGAGGCCCAAGCATAAAGAAAAATGTGTGTATTACTGTGGAATGGGTATTAATGTGCGTTTACTACTAGTCCTGATTTCAGGTATTAACTCATTACTGACAGAAACGAAGGCTGATGGAATAAAACCCTTCTACCCACAGACACTACAGACTTTATTCATGGGACCCTCATCCACTCAGATCCACCCTGTCTTCATCCTTGTCCTGGACTACGACCACCTACCTTCCTTGACAGGAATAGCTGGTTTCTTCTGCCTCAGACCCAGTAAGATGAAGAAGAGGACGAGTGGGATGAAGATCTCAAAGGCCAGCACCCACTGGAGAAAGAAAAGAAGACGACGTCATCAGTTCTGCATTTCCAACAAAACTCGTCCAGAGTCAAGTGGAGTTTCCACTTCTGTAATTCCACAGGATTTCACCTCGGTCATGCTTCTTTAGCACCAAACTCTCCTTGTCACTTCCCATCTCCGTGCTCGTGGATCACACTGTGGAACAGATTGAGTTTGCCTACTGTCACATATCGATCCCGATACATCAGGGAGGCCGTGTGAATGATGTGCAGCCTGCTAAACATGCAGCATTAGCTCATAGCTGCCACTGCCAAAAGCCTTTCTCAAGAGGAATTAATTTTGAAACAGGGATATAATGCACATCTTGCACTGTTTGCAAACGTGTTTTGTTCCAGTGCTCACAACAATGAAACCTGAGCTGATGATTAAATGTCTTGTAAATAATTCCAGTTAGTCATTTAACTGTGTTTATCTGTCCTAGTATAAGCCTAACAATAGATTACCTATACATAGGGCCGGGCGATAAAACGATAATGATATATATCGAGAAATAACTCTCCCTCGATAGAAATATGAGACATGCTCGATACGATTTCAACAGATTCATTCGTCCATGTTTTGACAGACGTAACAACAGCCAATCATAATTAATTCTCGAGCCCTGTCAAGTTAGGTTGACGCCCACAGCACACGTGCTAATGTTCGGGCTGCAGCGGGAGGTGATGAGTGTTCAACAGGAGAAAATATGACCCAGAACTGGGGCGACCGGGGTACTGAGCCGTAGGGTGAGAAGCGTTTGGGTTCCAGAGGGAAAGAGGCCGAGTCGGACGGTCAAAGCATGTGAAGTTTCACTTTCGAACGCACCCCCACGTATAAACCCCCGGTAATATTTGGTGAAGATGGTCTGTTTGGTTTGTGTTCTCTTTTAAAACTTGAAAGCTTTTTCCTGCTGGTCAGACTTTTAGTTCAGTTGTAAATATATGGACCTGTTTTATTGACCTGACAGTTGTATAATGTTCCTCAGCGCACCTGTCATGTTCCGACTCTGACGGAAAATGAATCAGATTTACATCAACAATAACCATCTGATGTTTTCACAACTAACTTGTGAGTCACGGAAAATTTAAGCTGGACAAAAACAGTGATTTGATTTATATCGTGATACATACGGATATCGTCTGATATGAAAAACATTATCGTGATATGATTTTTTTTCCATATTGCCCAGACCTACGTATACGCAAAAAGAGGAAAAAGAGACATTTGTGGTTTTTAAATTGAAAAAAAAAAACAAAACAATTAAAATGTCATTTATGCTGGTGTTTTAAGCCTTGTAAATAAAAACTGCAGGACAGATTTGAAATATATAATAGTTTAAATATAAAAAAAAAATATTACTGACAAGGGCATAGATGTTGAAATGTACAGAAATCAGAGCATAAAACTGAAGTGTAGCATATATAGCAAGAATAAACATTAAATTCAGATATTAAATGAATAATCTGTTCTCAAGCTGTTGTGCTGACTTCTTAGGACATCAAATACAGCTCATACTTTCATAGTGTGAAACGCAAAGGATTTTATCAAAGGGATAAAGTCATATCGCTGTAATCAAGTCATATAAAAATGGAAAATCTGACACATTTCTGTCACTTCACTAGATAATAAAAAATTTGGAGGGATATCAGACCATTAAACGGCATTAGCCAACAGCTAATGTTAGCATCAAACCACATGTTAGCTAACATTACTGCCATAATACAGTAGGAAAGATGTAAAATAATTCTGACATATTTGTAGAATGGTCTTTTCATATGACCAAAATACTTAAAATACACTTTTTACGAGTTATTTTACACATTTCCTTACCATGTAATACAAGGAGAAATGATGCTAGCTAGGAGGTGGTTGAACGATAACATCAGCTTTGATCTATATCATTTTACTTTAGAATATTACATGATATCCCTCAGATTTTCATTATTCATTGTCTTTTCAGTTGCTGAGTAATAGTGAAATGACGAAATGATCCCAATTTGTGAATTTCTTGTCTTTATATGGCAGCGATATGACATTATGTAGCAGTATTATGATATCTACGGAGAAAGATGAAGGCCACTGGAAAAAAAAAAATTAATTAAGGTGAAACAAATATATATTTTTATTATTATTCTGAGGAAAAAAGTCAGAATTTTGAGATTAAAGTCAGAATCTCGGGACAAAAGTCAGAATCCAGACTTTTTTTCCCTCAGAATTCTGACTTTAATCTCAAAATTCTGACTTTTTTCTCAGCATAATAATAATAAAAAAAATTAAAAAGTCAGATTCTGAGACTAAAGACAGAATTCTGACTTTTTTCTCAGAATAATAATAATATATTGGACCTTAATTTTATTTAGTTTTTTCCAGTGGCCCTAACCCTCTTCCATAGATATCATAGAAAAATTGCCGCCAAATGAAAATGTATGATTGAATAAATATACACCGTGACTTCTGTTAACTTTATCTGCAACAGATACAACAAACAGAACCATCAAATAAGGGTTTAACATGTGAAAACACATATAGTGTACTAAAAGTTAGGACTTCATGGACAGATTATACACATTATCCATATTTTGGGTCAAAACTTGTCATTTTAAAATCTCATATTTCAAAAACATAACAGATAATAACCCAGATATAGTCTTTATCTGTGAAAAAATATAAAGGTATCACTACACTGGATATCACTGTATATCTGGGCATTTATTCCAATGAGATGACGTGAGTAAAAGAGCCTCAAATAGTGGAAAATTATGTGTAAATAAAGACAAACTGACCTTTCTGTTACTTCTATCCAGCTATTTTTACACAGGTGAATAAAACCTGTTTTAACAGTGATGTAAAAATAATGTGGGATATCTGAAGTAACTGTGTCAGGTCTAGTAAGTGTTCACAGTGGGTATATAAACTGAAGAGACACATAATCTCACACTTGTTTGAGCTGCTTAATGACTACAGTACGTTCTGTACATCTGCTCGTACAGGCTGATCATTATCTATCGCTGTAACCGATCAATGGCGCAAAGAACCAAGAGAATCCAACCAAAGAAACAGAGAATCTCCTGCCCTCAGCAATCTGACATAAAAAAAAAAACAAAAAAAAAAAACACTGCCATTCGCTAGCAATCCAATTAGCCACCAGGACACAAAGCGGACGGCCAAAACAGGTAGTTCATAAATCACGTCTGGGCTCCAGCAGAGACGTACAGTACACGCAACAGACTTTAATACTGTAACGACTGTGTATTATTACAAAAAATAACATTTGGAGTCATGTTTTCAGGGGCTTTTACAGGTCCAGTGCGTATGATTTACAGGCTATTACAAAAACATTAAATCGTATTTTCTTTAGTGCAGAATGAGCCATTTATCTACAGATATTATATCTACAGAACAGAACAGAACAGAACAGAATAGAATAGAATAGAATAGAATAGAATAGAATAGAGCTACTCCAGTCAGTTTCTTCATAAGTTTGAGACTAAAATTCAACTGCTGTGAATTTGCTAAACAAAGCAGCGTGAGAAAAAGGTTTTGCATGGGCTGGAAAAAAAAAAAGCTCAAGTTAAAGAAAGACGGTGAAAACACTTTAGTACAAGTACTTTCAGTTTGCAATAAAACTTAAAATAAAATAGATGTCATTAATAATGGCAACCTTTGCACAATTAGCTTTTTTTATTGCCTATAGTTTATTACCCATTTATTTTACTTGCTTTTCGATACATTCAGTGTGAATTAACTTTGTTTTTCAATGTTAAGATTAATTCAACTCCCTTACAATTACTACTTTTATTTATTTATTTTAAACAGTTTTACTGCTGCTTTCTATTTCTATGCATTTTTGAATTTTTTTAATGTTAATATAGATGTCGCTCTTTGCTGCTGTAACTTTCTTAATTTCCTGGTGCAGGACCAATAAAGGATTATCTTCTTACATTTTCAGTCAATATGGACAAAAACAATACATGCAATTTTCCATTTTTCAACGGCACAGCACAGTGAAAGTACATGCTTGTACCAAACCATTCCTGGCAAAACAATGAAACTAAGTAAACAAACTACAGATATATATAGTGTGTAGATAGTGAAGATATTGGCCAATCAGCTGGCTTCCTTTTTTCCAGTTCATCCGTTATATCACCCATTAAAAATCAGTCAAAATCTCATTACTACTAATCATACCTGTCCCTAAATTATATAAACCAAAGATAACTGGAAAACTGGGACTAAAAAAGAGAAAACAAATAAATAATACCCGATGTTAATGTTTGCAGATAAACAACTGGATTGTATCGCTTTATTTTGTTGGTTCTGGTCGGTTCTCTCTATTCCAATACGTGCTAAAAGAGTTTTTATTTATACAACCTTTAACCCAACCAGAGCCAAAAGTCTCATACAAGAAATCACATCCACACTCAGCAGAAAAACAGCTTTATAGTGGAGTGCGAGTCTCTAGTTAAAATTCCTGTATTGATTTTGGACCCAAAGCAAACGTCTGATTTGAATAATAAAACGGCAGCTTGTCCTGAAAGTGTCTGATCCTGCAGTTTGGCTCCACCACCACATCTACATGTTGGAGGTCAAGTACCTTTAGATGCCAACGTGAAGTACGAAAGGTGTCCCTAAAAATGACAAACCTGCAGAAAATGATGACTTCTACATGCAGTTTCTCTGTACGTGGCAGGAACATTTACCTTTGGCTTCAACTTTTACATAAATCTTTTCAGATCTGTTGAATTAAAACTGTCAGCTTTTTTTTTTTAGCTTTTGCCTCTTGGTTTCGATGTTGCATCATCTACATTTTTTGCCACCTTTAACCCATAAAGACCCAGTGTGACTTTTGCGGCAGTTCCCAAATGAATTTTTTCTCTATTTGACATTTTTTTAAGTGATTTATCACCATTTATAATAATATTATCCTCTGAAGTTTGCATTTTTTTCCAGTGAAAATCATCATTTTCCTACATTTAACTGATTATGTAGATGTTCATAAAAGCTCAGAGAAAAGTCAAAGGTTATTGTATCAAAACAGAAAAAAAATGAAGAAAAGGTGACTTTTTTCAGTAAAATATAGCATTTACAGAACATAAACCCAGTGCGTCCATCCACTGTCATTGATCCAACTCCATGGGTTTGACTGGTGAATTGATGTTGTAGATGATGACGGTGTTTCCACGGTAACTATGGAGCCTCTGAACGTCCAAATGGGTCATATCTGATGACCATGAAAAGATGAAAAACTGCATTTACACCAATTATTGACATGGATTGATAGAATGAGTAGATCAACAGTTTAGATCAGTAGATACTTATGGTCGACGATGGATGTTTGGGTCTTTGGGTTAAACTGACCATGTTACCATATCGGTCTAGTTTTAGCCTCTCGTATCTGTTGAACTTTCTAGTGAAGAAACACAACATGCACCGTTCATATCTTCCTATGTGATCCTACTTCATGATGCAAGCTTTGACTCAACAGTAAATCATTCATAGTTAGTCAAACGTCAACAACTACTGTAAATCTGTTCATAACAATATGCACTCACAGGCCACTTTATTAGGTACATCCGTTCAACTGCGCATTCATGCAAATATCTAACAGGCCAATAACACGGCAGCAACGACATGTATTAAGGTACGTAAACATGGCCAAGACTGTTGCTGTTTTTTGTTTTTTTGTGTGTGTGTGTGTGTGTGTGTTAATGGAGAAGGTTGGTGTACTTGTTCTTGGGTTTGTTTTGTTTTTGTGTACATGTAAAAAAAAAAAAAAAAAAAAAAGGAAATTGTGCAACAATTCATTTTCAATTGTTTTGTCACATATGCCCAATTTGTGTAAAACTCCAAATAAACAAAGGTTGGAAAAAAAAAACCAAAACAAAACAAAACATGGCCAAGACGATCTACTGATGTTCAACTGAAGCATTTAAATGCAGGAGGAAGGTGGTATAGTTGTTGATGCCAAACAGGCTGGTCTGAGTATTTCAGAAACTGCTGATCTACTGGGGATTTTTTACACAAAACCATCTCCAGGGTTTAACAGAGAATGCCCCGAAAAAGAGAAAATATCCAGTGAGCAGCAATTTCCTGGATGGAAATGCCCTGTTGGTGCCAGAGGTCAGAGGAGAACAGCCAGGCTGGATGCTGATGGAATGACATCATCAACAGTACCACGGTATGGAGACGAGTACCTCCAAATGGACAACACATCAAATGTTGAAACAGATGGACGACTGGATGACAGCAGCAGAATTTACCATCGCCGGCCACTTTATTAGATACACCTGGTACTAGCAAAGTGTACCTAATAAAGTGGCCGTTAATGAATATAACGATACTATATTATTGTATTCATCACTGTTGTCATGTTGCTTATTAATGATCTAAACCAAGTTGGATTTAGTGCTGTGATGTTGTTGTCGATACTTTTTAAGTTGACACAACTTGAATATTGACAAGTGTGGGTTCAGCCAGTGTGAATATATCATAATGGTTCCTCCACTGGACAGAGCCGCCAAACAGGAAATCAATCGATCCACTGAATCATGTGTATATACAGTACACTATTAGAATAGAATAGAATAGAATAGAATAGAATAGAATAGAATAGAATAGCCTTTACTGTCATTGTGTGTGCAATGAAATAAGGTGTGCTACTCCAGCCTGTGTAACAATATGAATAAAAAACAAATAAGTAAGAAAATAAAAATAGAGTGAATATAAAATTACAAAAACTATAAAGTAAAATAAGAAAACATTAAATATTACAAAAAGTCAAATAAGAATAGAACTAAAAGCAGAACAAAATAAAAATAGTCATAAAATGTGAAAAGACACAATATTAACAGTATGTATCTATCAAAATAGGTCAAGTTTATTTATATAGCACATTTAAAACAACAGAAAGTGCCCAAAGTGCTGTACAAAGTAGTAGATACAAATGCAAGATATACTAAAACTAGTAAAATAAGAATAAATACAAGATATTTTAAAACTGATTAAAAAAAAACAAAAACAAATACACAGTAATAGGATAGTAAGAGTGCATTAAATTAGAATGTTAATGAAATTATCTTGAGAGACCAAACTGTAAACGTGTTTATTTCTGCTGTAAAACTGGACATTTTAACTTAGGGATCCGGGGCGTGGGACTTTTGGATCCAGCCTTAAAAAGCCGTTTAAGGAACTGTAGTCGTCTTCGTCTTTTCAGAGCTCATGTCTTTAGTGAACGCAAAGATGAAAAACTATGACATTTACAGTGTTATTGGTGACACAATGAATTGAACGTTACAGAATAATCTGAAACTGTTGACATTTTTCCGTCATTAGATACAACACACATAATCACTGTGAAACATGAGCTGAAGCTGGGCCAACACAGATTCAGAACAGAAATACACATCCACTTATCAACGAGCCCATTCACTCACATATAAGCAAACACTGTTCTGTCCATTACAACACACACAGAGGGAGTTGTGTTTCCAGCACTTTATATTCATTTCCTGCAGACTCATCCTAATGCTGACTCTGACCTTAACCTAAAACAAGCCTTGACGATGTACATCAGGGGTGTCAAACGTGCGGCCCATGGGCCAAAACCAGGCCGCCAAAGGTTCCAATCCGTCCTGCAGAATGAATTTGCAAAGTGCAAAAATTACACTGAAGATATTAACAGTCAAGGGAGTCAAACTGGTTTAGTTCAGGTTCCCTATAGAGCATACAGCGAGTAAAATAACAGCATAATAACCTATACATAATGACTCTCCTGTGTTTAATGTAAAAAAAAAAAAAAAGATAAATATATATTACATTATGCCTATAAATAATGAAAACGCCAAATATCTCTCTTTGTTTTAGTGCAAAAAAATAACATTAAGGTATGAAAATACATCAACAAACTATCCTTTAACAATAAAATGTGAATAACCTGAGAAAACATGAATAACCTGAAATATTTAAAGAAAAGTAAGTGCAATTTTAACAATATTCTGCCTGTTACTAAATATTTTTTTGCCTTTGTGGATCCGATCCCTAATGCACATGTATAAATGATAAGCTGAGGCAGAATATTGTTAAAATTGCACTTACTTTTCTTAAGAAATTGCATTCCTTTCAGGTTATTCACATCGTTTTTTTGTTTGGATAGTTTGCAAATGTACAAATTTTCATCATTTAATGTAATTATTGTGCATTAGAACAGAGAGAAAAAATCTAAGTTGTCATTATTTATATGCTATTATGTTATTATTTTACTGGTCTGATCCACTGGAGATCAAATTGGCCTGAATCAAAATGAGCTTGACACCCCTGATTTACATTAAGGGGATTATGTGAATGTGTCTCCTTACGAACATAATGACAAAGGCCAACGTTGACTATACAATCATTTTTATTCATCTTCTACGAGACCCGTGTCTGAGCCGCACAGTGGTGACGCCACTCAAAACATTTGGAATCACAATGAGCCCAATGTTTGGGACTTACAGGGTCAGACTGTGAAGGAGGGCAGACAACACTCACAAACACACAAAGGGCTCTATTCTAGGCACCGATTTACACCAGCACTTAAATGTCAGGAGAAGCTGAAGTCATGTTACCCTCGGCGTCCGCCTCCTTTGACTGGACTTTGAGGTTTTACATGGGTTACTTGTAAATGATCACAAATGATTAGAAATAAAAATGAAAATAAGAAAAATTGGCAAAGTTCGCTCCATGTTAACACTCAAACTACCAACCCAACAGAGTGCACGGACGAAAAAACTCAACCCGTAAAGACACAAAAACCACCACTGACCAAAACCATCTACTGATCCAAACTGTTTAATACCTGCTGATCCACTAATAATTGGTGTAAAATGCAGTTCTTCATCTTTTCATGGTCATCAGATATGACCCATTTGGACGTTCAGAGGCTCCGTAGTGTCAGTTAAAATCTAAAACCCTGCACATTTCAGTTCATAAAGTTAAAAGTAGATAAATAACGAAGCTTAAGCTATCGGGGGCCGACAGCAAGGGTACGTCCCCGAAACATCCCCCCCCCAATCCTCTGCTAAATAATAAAGCAAATAAACGACACAACGATGTACAATATGACATCGACTAAACTTCAAGTAACAAGGAAAAGATTGATATTTTTGGATGATCGACAAGAACCAAATTCGAGCTTGACTGGCCTACTATAACTATTAATAATGTAAAAAAAAAAAAAAAGATGTATCAATAGAAGTGCCCCCATTTGGACAAGTGATAATATTCATGGAGCACCCCAAATCAATAGGGTTCTTCTCCTAGGGGTCACCTGTGTTGGTGCTAAAGGGAGATAGTTTTCACGTTCACACCAAGGATCTCCAGCCTGAGTAATGTCAGAAAAGATATTAGATATTTGTTGGACGATCCAAGTTTGAGGTTGATTGGCCTACTTCATTTTCTGAACCCGCTTTATCCTCACTAGGGTCACGGGGGTCGCTGGAGCCTATCCCAGCTACTTATGGGTGAAGGTGGGGTTCACCCTGGACATGTCACCAGTTCACTGCAGATCTGAACATATAGAGACAAACAATCACTGGGCAATTTAGATTACCTGATTAACCTATGAGTGCATGTGTTTGGATGGTGGGAGGAGCCGGAGTACTGAGAGAGAACCCACGCAGACACGGGGAGAACATGTAAACTCCACACAGAAAGGCCCCATCGACTGGTGCTGGAATCAAACCCAGGACCTTCTTGCTGTGAGGCACCAGTGCTATCCACTGCACCACCATGTCGCCCATTCCTTAAAGCCCAACTATTATACTTTTGCACTCTATCTAACCTCAAAAATGGCGTTTGCGATCAAGGGGAATGTTTTAGAAGCCAAAAAAAAAAAAAAGATTTTTTAACAGAAAAACACACCACCTGGTGTCAAAATATGACGTCGTGTAAACTCAAGGTAGTGGCATGAAGAAAGATAATTGTTAGCCAATCGATACGAACGCAGTTTGAAGTAGCTCGACCTGATAGTGGCAGAATAATGGTCAGAACCAATGTTTCCCACAAAACTCCACCTAGTGAATGAAAATGACCCCATATGAACTCTGGATGGTCGACAGAACATGGACATTTGTCATGACATTTGACACATTTGATCTCAATCAGCCTATTATTGCTTGATTTATGTCCAAAAAACTGATTTTCAATTAAAGTGCCTCCACTTGGATGATTTACTACACTCATAGAAAAGCTGAAATCCATGTGGTTCTTCCACTAGGGGTCCCCTGTGTTGGTTATCAAGGGAGAAGAAATCCAACCAAATCTGTCTGAGTTATCGCCAAAACACCAAGGAGATCCGGTGGTTCAGGGTAAAATTGTTATATCCCTGAAATGGAGTTTCAGGGATATAAATATTGTTGCACATTGTTATAATTTCCCTCTCTGGGCTAACAGTCCTAGTTGTTGTGTTGCTATGACGATTGGCAGTGATGAGGGAGTACTACACCTCTAGTGGAAATGTAATGCACCAACGGCCAAACTGTGCCAAGCTTTGCCAAGTTGAGGTGAGATGAGCTGGCAGAAAAGCGCCATTTGAGCTGTAAACTTCAGATCAGATCACCAAAAGCACCCGTTAAAGCCAGGACTGAACAGGGACAACTTAGTATAATGAGCCAAAACAGGAATAGATACTGAAAACAAGAGCAGCTTTACTGATCATGTTCCTGTTCAGAAACATGATCAGGAATCAGAAAAGGGAATCGGGTCCATCATTCCTCTGGACCCCCTTTAACCCATAAAGACCCGAACATCCTCTGTCGACCAAAACCATCTACTGATCTAAACTGTTCAATACCTGTTGATCCACTAATTCTATCAATACATGGAAATAATTGGTGTAAAATACAGTTTGTCATCAGATTTGACCCATTTGGACGTTCAGAGGCTCCATAGTTACCGTGGAAACATAGTCATCTTCTACAACATTGATTCAACAGTAAAACCCATGGGGTTGGATCAATGGCAGTGGATGGTAGGTAATGATAGATTTGACTGAAGAAGTCACATTTTCTTCAGTTTTGTCCGTTTCTGACATGATAACCTTCGACTTTAATTTGACCTTTAACAAACATCTACATGATCAGTGAATTAAATGTAGGAAATGACCTGATTTCACCTTAAAAATGCAAAACACAGAGCAAAATATTACAATAAATGGTTAAAAATGTAGAAAATTTCATTTGGGAACTGTCACAAAAGTAGCACTGGGTTTTTAAGGGTTAATGATTATAGGTTTTAAACATTATTTATACTTATTCACTCCGAGCATGATATTGGGATACTATTAAATCATTTGTGCTTGACGGATAATTTTGATTACCAGCCTGAAGGACTTGAGAATTTACCCCACGTAACCAGACTTCCCTTCATATTCATATCCCTTAATCCTGGACTGATATTTCACTAAAACTGCAGGATTTGCAGTTAACAATATACCTGACACTATGGTAATATTAATTTTGGCAATTTTTCAGCATTGATATGCTGAAAAATGTGCCAATTTTTGATGTTTTTTTTTTTAACCCTACGTAACCGAAATGTTTTTCACGATTTCAGTGAAAATGGCTGAAACTGACGAATGTCTTTGCATGTCCTCAAAGTACTAGAAACGCCCTTTCCATCCACGTATTACACTTATATGTCAGGTAAATGTAAGCCAACTCATTATCACCTGAACATTTTTTTTTACCCTACGTAATTGCTTGACCACGCCCAAAAGTAGCACTGGGTCTTTATGGGTTAAAACACTTTTCTGGGAGAGTATTTATATTTCCCTGAGCTCACTTTTATTTCCTTTTAAAGAGTTTTATTCTCCTCCTCTTTTCCTACAGCGTATTGCACTTCAGTATATACAGCACCCTCTAAATACAGATTATTATTATTTCCATTCCTGGATCAGATAATGGCCTGTAACAGTCCACACGTGCCCTGCAGAACCACCCCCGACCCCTTTCGGTGAACCTTTCAGCCACACATTCAGCCACCTCTGGAACACAAAGGAACTGTAACTCTGCTGCTGATGTATTATTAAGCACACGCTCACCACTCATTTGCAGTTCAATTATTAAGAGGCTCGATCATGACCGTGCAATGAGATGAACGAGCTGAATGAGGCTGAAGGTTCAGCGTCCACGGAGCGGAGACAAATATAGACCTGTGCCAAAACTAACCTACGTGAATAATGGATTGTGACGCGCATATGCTCCTATACTGTAACTACACTGAGGTTCTCGTATAATGTCCCCTCACAGAAAATACTGGGATTACAGCAAACAAATCCAGTATTATCCACAGATCTAAATGGGAAGGTTTCCATCTTAATATTCTTAAACAGATTTTACAGGATAATAAAACATCCTGTGATATTAATGTTATCTGTGTTTTTATCATTCCTGTTATTTTCTGCAGCCAGTGTTTTCTCTTAGGTTTATAGAAAAATCGAGTGGTGGAATGTGACTGAAGGTTTTCTCAGATTATAGGTTTTCATCCCCTTCATGTCCGGCAAAAACCTGGAGAAGGATGGAGTGTTTCCTTTATGATTTAAATTTTTGCTTTCTCCTTCTTAATCTGAATAAACGCTTTATAAATTCTCTTAGGCTCCGTTCAGACTGCAGTCGAATTTGGACCAAATCTGATTTTTTTGCCCATATGTGACCTGTATCCGATCTGTTAGACAGTTTTGAACAGTACAAATCGTTTTTTGTTTCTTTAACAAGTCTGTTAAAGTGGCTAAAGTGACAAAAAAATTGCAATAATAATAATGATAAAGTAGCAAGAGTGCAGTAAGTGACTTTTTACAAGTGTGAAAGTGACACTGACGAGGATGATACTTTTTTTTTTTTTTTCAGTTTGAACACAAATCAGATGTTTTTTTGGCCCTAAATCTGATACGTATCTGATATTTTGCAATGCGACTTCAGTCTGAATGGCCAGGTCACACTTATCCGACCTTTACGTCTTTGAAATGCGACAAACGTTACAATTTTGCGTCCCAGGAGTGTTTCTTTTGTAAACACAGTGCGTGCCTGCGTGGTCACGTATTACGTCAGGACCTCTTTTGCACATGCGGGTCACTTCAGGGGCGCACTCAGTTCAGACTCAAAACTGTTTGAATTCCTTCTTCATTAGTTGCGTCTATAACTAGTTGTGTCTCCACATTTGCACATATAAGGTCCAGACTTCAGACCAACATTTCTCCAGTTCC
>JAPQRP010070843.1:0-18930 GCA_037367295.1 Apogon hyalosoma | reverse complement strand
AGATAGATAGATAGATAGATAGATAGATAGATAGATAGATAGATAGATAGATAGATAGATAGATAGATAGATAGTGCAAAAAATGTCAGACTGATAGATGGATAATTAACAAAATGAATAAAAATTAGTTAAAAAAAAGCCTCAAAATGACTAAAGACCAAAAAATAGGCAACAAAGTTTGTGAAAAATTATCAAAATGAGACCAAAACAATGTTGTTTTTTTTTTACCAATATAGACAAAAAATGGCCAAAATAAACATACATTTCTGATACAATGAACAAAAAGGACAAAAAGATAAAAAAAAAACAAAAAAAACAATAAGCAGCGAAAATTAGTGGAAAAATTTGCAAAAGTAGACAAAATGAATAAAAAATGAACGAAATAGACAAGAAAATGACCAAAAATAGATATAAATTGAACCAGATAGATAGATAGATAGATAGATAATGCAAAAAATGTCAGATTAATAGGCAGATAATTATCAAAATGAGTAAAAAAAAAACAAAATAAGGGGAAAAAAATACAAACGTAAGCATCAAACTGAGTAAAGACAAAACATAAGCAGCAAAATGAGTAAAAAAATGTAACAAAATAGGCAAGAAAATAAAGATAAATCAGTGACGTAGTGAATGAAAAGGACAGATGGACAGAATGCACATATAAATACACATGTTTTTCAGATCAGTTGCAGTGAAATGTTTCATGTTTCGTTTCTATCTGTGAATCCGTTCTGTCCGTTCCGTGGAAGTCGTTTGTTTGCTGTTGTTTTAATTTCCAGTCGATCCTTTTATTTGCGTTCGTGTCGGTAAGAACAGGCTGGTCCACATGTCGTCTGTATCAGTCTGTTTTATATCTATTACGTTGCGAAGTATCTGTGTTTATTGCGATAGAAAGTGTTCTTAAACCTGGTCGTGTGGTTGTAGGTGGGTTATATAAAGGTGTTTTTTCAGGTGGGGGAGGGGGGGTATGTGGGGGGGCAGAGGTCTTTTCCCTCAAACGTCACATCCAGAGCTCATCGATGGGTCTCTGTGGGTCATGTGTGCTCATCCAGTCTGGTTCCTGCCGTCGTGGCGTGTGTTCAGGTTTTCGTGGCTGAGGTGGGATACTCTCCCTGAGGTTTGCGGCCGGTTTTGGCGGGAGGCCTCGCTGTCATCCGAGCCGCCGCCGCCGTTGGAGGGCGAGGTCTGAGGTTTGATAAGGGAATCCTGGGAATCCGTCCTGTCTCCTTTAATTTGGAGGCGGATCCGTCCAATTCTGACCAGATAAAACAACAACACCAGGCGTCACGGTCGTCGCAGGAGGGAAGGAGGGAGGGAGGGAGGATTAGTCAGCAGGGAGAGGGGGAGGAAGAAGAGGAGGAGGAGGAGGAGGTCAAACCAAGTCCGTTCTGCACATTTCTACGTAAAAATTGAAGATCTGAGCCGTGGTGTTAATGCCCGTCATTAGGACAGAGGCTCGGAGAATGGAAATGGGTTTGGGTGTAAAATGGAAACGCACACACACACGCACACGCACACACACACACACACACACACACACACACACACACACACACAACAGGAGTAAAACCAGGGGCGTCTGATTTGACTTTTCATGGCAGGTTTCATTTTAAAATGAGATAAAAAGAAAAGAGGTAATCTAAAAAAACCCTGGTATTCAAAGCAGCAGCTGCAGTTCAATGCTGGTGCTTTCCCTCTTGTTGTTTTTTTTTTTTTTTTGACCAATTAGTTGTAAAATATCTGATGAATTACGAGCGTTTGAACCACATCGTCACATTTTCTTGTCATAATATTTCAGTGGATCCGTTCCGGAGGGTTTTCCCGTGTAAGAGACGGACAAACCGATAGTATGAAGCCATTAGGAGCAGAAACAGCGGACGCCTGGTGGAGTTTAATTTCAGGTTTACCATGAAGTCAGAGGTCAAAGGTCAGATATAGCATCAGTGCAACAGAAACGGGGATCCAGGGGCTTATGTTAAAGGAAAAATGACACTTAGGTGCATTTTTAAATGCATTTTTGACTCATTTGCAGTGAAATGTAAATAACTCCTCAAATAAAATGAATTCTGCCTTTTATTCCTCATTTTCCTCTGTGAACGATACTAAAACAGGGAATATTACGTCCATTAGGAGCAGAAACAGTGTCGATGTGAGGGATTTTTTTTCAGGTTTGCCACAGAATCAGAGGTCAGAGGTCAAATATATCGTCAATGCATCAAAAATGGGGATCCAGAAGCTCACATTAGAGGAAAAATGACACTTAGGTGCATTTTTAAACTGGGTTTTGACTAATTTGCTGTGAAAAGCTACACAAATGTTATGAATTGTGGCTTTTTTTCTCAGTGAATGAGACTAAAATAGGGAATATTACGTCCATCAGGAGAAGAAACACTGTCAGTGCAATAAGAATGTGGATCCAAAAGCTCATATTAGAGGAAAAATGACCCACAGGTGCATTTTCTTCTATATTAAGCATCTTTATACCTGTGTTTTTGACTAATTTACAGTGAAAAGCAAGTTATAACTCCTCAATTGTTATGAATTTTGCCTTTTTTCCTCAGTGAATGATACTAAAACAGGGAATATTGTGTCCATTAGGAGCAGGAACAGCGTAGATGTGATGGATTCACGTTTATTTTCATGTTTCCCACGAGGTCAAAGGTCAGATACATCATCAATGCAACAAGAATTGGGATCCAAAAGCTCATATTAGAGGAAAAATGACACATAGGTGCATTTTCTTTCCTATTGTCGACGAATTTTCAGTGAAAAGCTACACAAATGTTCTGAATCCTGGCTTTTTTCCTCTGTGAACGAGACTAAAAGGGTTCACGTTCAGGGAATGTTGCGTCCATTAGGAGCAGAAACAGCCTGGATGTGATGGATTCACGTTTATTTCCAGGTTTCCCACAGAACCCGAGGTCAGATCTATTATATTTGGCTCTGGATTCAGGACGTCGTCCAGCTCTGCGTCCAGAAAAGGACGAGGAAACGTTTCAACACAAGTTCCACCGTTGGAACTAATCCCTGCTTTTTCTTCTTATTTTCTCTCCATGAGCTTTGAGTTATGAGCGTAATTTCCGAGTCTTTTCATCAGATCCTCCCTTTTTTCCCGCCTGGATGTTTCTTAAGTGGATCCTCGGTGACTGGAGGCTGAATCCGTCCGTGTTCAGGTTATTATTACGTCCATTAGGAGCGGCGGCGGCGTGGACGTGACAGATCCACGTTTGATGTCCAGGTTTTCCCACAGAATCAGAGGTCACGTATATTGTATGTGAAACTCATCCAGCTTTCATCAGTGCGATGGTGCCGGCTGAGGAGGACACCGTGGATCTGCCACGCTGAGGTTTATCTGGGCCCGGAGAACGTGCTGTTCTCCGGTTCTGCTGTAATAAGGCTTCGATCCGCTGGGGAACTCGGGCCCTGACGCTGTCACACTACATCACCCATGATGCCTTGTTTCGACCTGATGGTGGAGCTAGAAATGACTTTTACTGTAGAAGCTACGATCCGAGTTTAACCCGTAAACATCCACTGATCTGAAGTGTTTAATACCTGCTGATCCACTGACCCTATCAATACATGTAATTAACTGGTGTAAAGTACAGTTTTACCTCAATTATTTATAGGATAAAATGTACAAAACTTGTAAAATGAGAATAAAATAAGGAAACCTTGAACCAAAAAACCTTGAAATGTAGCATAAAAGTCAACAAATACTATATAAGGGAGGAGAAAATTAGTAAAATACTTTAAAAAATGAGGAGAGTTCATCATTTCATAACATCCAGAACCCTATATTTATTCTGTTAACCCTCAAAAAATGAAACCATCTACTGATCTGAACTGTTTAATACCTGCTGATCCACTGACCCTATCAATACATGTAATTAACTGGTGTAAAGTACAGTTTTACCTCAATTATTCATAGGATAAAATGTATAGGATTTGTAAAATGAGAATAAAACGAGCACAAAATAAAGAAACCTTGAACCAAAGAACCTTGAAATGTAGCATAAAAGTAAAAAAAATACTTCTGAAGTGAGGAGAAAATTAGTAAAATGCTTTAAAAAATGAGGCGAATTCATTTTCTAACATCCAGAACCTTGTATTTATTCTGTGAACCCTCAAAAAATAGAACCATCTACTGATCTAAACTGTTTAACACCTGCTGATCCACTAATCCTATCAATACGTCAATAATTGGTGTAAATACAGTTCTTCATCTTTTCATGGTCATCAGATATGACCCATGTGGACGTTCAGAGGCTCCGTAGTTACCGTGGAAACACCGTCATCTTCTACAACATCGATTCACCAGTAAAACCCGTGGAGTTGGATCAATGACAGTGGATAAAATGAACAAACATGAATAAAACAACCTACAAAATAATAAATAATTTGATAAATAAGCAAAAAATATACTTAAATAATGTATTAAAAAAATAGATTGAGCAACAAAATGAACAAAAACCAGTAAAATAATGAATGAATTTAACGATATGAAGAAAAGGGAATAAGAAGATTTACAAAATAATTAAGTAATGTGAAGAAAATAAGCAACAAAATGAATTTTAAAAAAATCGCAACATTGATTGACCAGTAAAACCAGTGGCGTTGGATCAATGGCAGTGGACGGACACACTGGGTTTATGATAGATTTGAATGCAAACGTCACTTTTTCTTCAGTTTTCTTGATGTCTGATAACAATAACCCTCGAATTTAATCCGGGCTTTCGCGGACGCCTACACGATCAGTGAAATAAATACAGGATTTTTACTTCAGTATGAAAAATACTGAGCTTAATATTAGAATAAATGGAGACAAATCACTTAACTAAAGGTTAAATCTAGAGAAAACATTGATTCCCCAGTAAAACCAGTGGCGTCAGATCAATGGCAGTGGACGGACACGCTGGGTTTATGTTCAGTTCATGAGAGATTGGACTGAAAACCTGACTTTTTCTTCTGTTTTCTTGATGTGTGATAATAATAACCCTCGAATTTAATCCGGGCTTTCGCGGACGCCTACACGATCAGTGAAATAAATACAGGATTTTTACTTCAGTATGAAAAATACTGAGCTTAATATTAGAATAAATGGAGACAAATCACTTAACTAAAGGTTAAATCTAGAGAAAACATTGATTCCCCAGTAAAACCAGTGGCGTCAGATCAATGGCAGTGGACGGACACGCTGGGTTTATGTTCAGTTCATGAGAGATTGGACTGAAAACCTGACTTTTTCTTCTGTTTTCTTGATGTGTGATAATAATAACCCTCAAATTTAATCCGGGCTTTTATGGACACCTCCGTTAAAGGTTGAATATAGAGAAAAATTCCTTTGGGAAGTGACAGAAAAGCAGCGGTGGGTCTGTGGGTTAAACACCGACGCAGAAACCTGACAGAACTCAGACCCGCGTCCATGTTCCTGAACGTGTGAATCCACATGAGCCGGAGCCAAGACAGTAATTATATCTAATGTCATGTACCTGAGGCGACTGTCATCAGTGCAGCAGCTTTGATTAAAAACAAGAGACAAGTAGAAAGGGTTGAAGAGGTCAGTGGAACCATTAGGAACCGTCCTGAGGGAACCGGCGCCGACGCGAGCCTGTCCGGCGGTGGCCTGATGACGAACCCATCCCAAATGGGCCTGGAAGCGCCGTCCAGCGGAGTAGAAACCCGCTTTTAACCGAGCCGCCGAACGCACGTCCGCAGCCCTAAATGACGCATTAACGGCGTTGATATGACAGCGGGAAGCGGCGGCCATGTTTACGGAGTCCGACGCGTGTCTGCTGAGCATGATGGGGCGTTAATAACTGTAATTAACTGAGAGGAAACGGTTGAAGCCGCGGCACGGTGTCATTTTTTCCGATAATATGCATCGTTTTCACAGAAGAGGACGCGCCGAACTTCCTGTTATTGTCATAAATGTGGAAGTAACTTTGATTTTCTTCTCGTGAGTCGACAAAAACAAAGGGTTTGACACACGCACGTTGTATTTACTCACATGTGAAGTTATAACGTACTGATGCCGAGCAATCGCATGTTTTATCATAAACGACAGAAGCTGCAAAAAAAATCCCTGTTGAAATGAGGCTGAGTGGAACATGGATTAGGAGGCATTTTCAGAATTCTTTTCTTTGAACATTGTCAGACCAGTTGAATCTGCAGTGGGTCGGATCAGTCAAATACTGTCAGAATAACCTAGAAATCCTTTTCGACCGCGCAAACTTCAGACGTGCACGTGCTTGAAGATAGATTCTGTTCATTTGAATGGTATTCTGTTTTTGTCTTACTGTCCTTTGTTTTGTTTTATTTTATTTCTTTGCATGTTCGAAAATGAATACATTTTAAAAAATTTAAAAAAAAAAAACACAACTCCACATGTTTCTCTTTGTAAATATAAACATTTCATGTAATTTTACTGTATTTACACTAAATCGTTTCACAAAAACATAAATAACCTGAACAAATCTGAACATTTTCAAATGTCTGAAGTGTAAGTTTACCAATATTCTGCCTGTTATTAAATGTTTAGTGTATTTGTAGATCCACTGTGATCTGTAACGTATAAATGATAAACTGAGACAGAATATTGTTAAAATTAAACTTAGTTTTCTTAAAAAATGTCAGTTTGTTCATGTTATTCCCATTGTTTTAAAGGCTAGTTGGTAGATGGAAACATTTTTATCACATAATTTGACTTTTTTCGCTCTAAAACATAGAGGAAAGTTTGGAGTTGACACTATTTATAGATTATTATGTTATTTTTTTTCACTGGCCTGGCCACTGCAGATCAAATTTGACTTAATGTGGAAGTGAACTAAAATGAGTTTGACACCCTACTTTACAGTGAACAGCTTTATTTATGTGTTTATTATTTGTTTGTTTGTTTGTACAGCTGTCAAACTCAACCCAACAGAAGACAAACATGCATTTCTGGGTCTCTAGAGGACAAATAACAGCAGCGTCTAAGCTTTCCTACCGCAATAATCATTTTAAATTGGCCCCGAACTGGTGAAAATACAGATGATCGTACATTTGATTTTATTCGTAGTGGTTCGTAAGAGTCCGTCTGTGTTCTGCGGATCCACTTTAACCTGCAGGAGTTTGTGTTTTACCGTCACTGAGGAAATAAAGTCCTAATGACTGAAAACCAGGTCAGATCGTCTCCTCGCCATCTGATGTGTTCGCCGCTCAAATCAATAGAGATAAAATCGGTCGGATGTGCAGAAGCGACAGCTGTCACCGACGAGGAAGCGGGGAAGAGGAAGTGAGAAGTGTTAACTGTCAGAGAGGCTGATTTAGAGAAGATGGAGAGGGAGGTTTCAAAGCAGGCGCTGGTGAAGGTCCACAGGGTGAGAATTAGGAGGATGGGACTGTCGGCACGGAGGAGGAGGGTCTACAGAGGAGGAGCTGAAGGGCCGGTTCACCTCCGCAGACGCTCGGAAACTTCAGATTCACACTTTATTTCAACCATTTCAGGTTGGTTTCCTTTAGTGTTTCCTTCTAAATCTGATTTAACGTCCCCTGAACTTAAAAAAATACCGACTTTAATAAGGTTCAATAGTTTTTTTTCTGTAGGGGAAGGTGAGTCGAGGGCTCTTCAAGCGGTTGCAATCTGCATTTTGACCACAAGGTGTCACTAAACATCACATTATGAGCCTTATGGACCTGATTACCTTTAAAAAATAGAAAAAGTAAAGAAAATAAGGGATTGATGATCGTAAAATGCTGAGCCAATACCAATATATACAAGGCAGGTTTATTTGTACAGCGCTATTCATACACAGGGTGAGTCAGAGTGCTTCACAAAGGCAGAAAAATAAATATATACATAAATAAATAAATAAATCACAGAAGAATAAAAGACATTAAAAATCACAACAAGGGTAAAATAAAATCATTAAAAAAAACAAAACATTAAAATCATCAGAGCTAAAATGTGCTTTTAAAATGTATTCACAGTGAAATACGTACATTAATTATATTAAACCATACATTAAAATTAAAACGGAGTAAAGCAAGACATTAAAATAAAAAAAGTGCAACAATGACAGTTTGTCCAATAGTTGACGCCAGTGATAATTAATGTTCATTTTGTTTTTATTTATATTCAAACCCCTTTTTGAGCCTCAGAAGCTTCTTATTTCTATTTTATTTCAAATATTTTAGGTTGATTTCCTTTAGTGTTTCCTTCTAAATCTGATTTAACGTCCCCTGAACTAAAAAAAACAAAACAGAAATAACTCATCAAACTCTGACTCAAATGAAGGGTTTTGTTTCGTTCTTTGTTGCCACCGTAGGGGAAGGTGAGGCCAGGGGGGTTTAACTGGTTGCAATCTGAATTTTGACCACTAGGCGTCACTAAGTTTTACATTATGAGCCTTATTAACCGGATTATCTTTGAAAAATAGAAAAAGAAAATTAGGGATTCATGATTGTAAAATTCGGAGACAATACCAATAAATACAACAATGACAATTTGGTCAATAGTTGATGCCAGTGTTAATTTATGCTAATTTTTGTTTATTTATTTATATTCAAACCCCCTTTTTGAGCCTCGGAAACATAAACAACCCCTCTGTATGACGTAAACTGCGACTAAAATAGTTAACTTTCATGCTATCATCACATTATCTTTGAACGACCATATATGAAAAAGGATAAATGTGTGGAAACAAACTTGAATTTAACACAGCATATAAAAATCAGCTGTCGTTATTGGTGAAAAGCATCTGTGCCAGTGCAGATACTGATTTACTGTGTATCCTTAGTAAAAATCAGCTTTTTTTCTTCCTTTTTAAGCATCTTTAAGCCCGCGTTCTGGATTAATTTGTAGTGAAATGCAAATTAAAATTCACAAAAAGTTATAGATTCTGAGCATTTTAAGCAAATGGTGTCTTCTTCTCCAGTTCTACCATTTTATTTGACCAATTTCTTCGGTAAAACGACGCTAAAAAGGTTGACGTTCAGGGAGTATTACATCCATGATGAGTAGAAACAGCGGATGTGACGGATCCGTGTTTGTTTTCAGGTCAGTGTTTATTTTCCCACAGATTCAGAGGTCAGATCCTCAGCGTAAAAACAAGAACGAGGAAATGTTTAACGGCAGCGAGTGACAAGCTTAGAAAAGTGACTAATCTGGGCTTGTTTTAATCATTAATATCCATGAGATGTGAGGAGTGACTGTTCGAAAAGCTCACTTCCTGTTCATTCTGTTCAAGCGTTCAGTCGGACTGGCCTTCAGTGAGCTGCTGGTGGCTGCACTGGTCCCACTGGGCAGCGATCCTGCTTTTACTGAGGTTATGGGAGAAAATATATGAGGAATAACTGCAGGATGGGATGTGAAGTTCACCACAGAACATGCATTTGCACTTTTTTAGCCACTATATGAATACTGAAGTGATAAGAGTCTAAAACTAGAACATTTTAACCAAATTCACCTGCAATCAGAACCTTAAAATCCACAAATCAGCATAAAAACATAAGGAAACCAAATATAAAATCTAACTTCTACTCATTACTAATGAGCATTTATTACTGTTCCTTTTTTACTCAGTTACTACATTTAAAAGCTGCTTTAAATCCTAGTTTTGCTGTTGTACTTTCAGAAAATATGAAGGATTACTGCAGGATGGGATGTGAAATACATCCCAGAACTCGTCTTTTACTTTTTTTTTTGTGGTTACCGTATAAATATAAGGAAATCAGCGCAAAATGCAAATTTTATGCAAATTCACCTCCAGTTACAACTCTGAAATACATAAATCAAGGTAGAAACCTAAGGAAACCTTGAATGTAACTTTTACTGATTAATAGTTACTAGTTTTACTTAAGTGGTTATTATTCACCATTGTTCTTACTTTATTAGTTACTATTTTTTTACTTTTTTACTGTTGTAATGAAGAAAATATGGCAAATAACTGCAGGATGTGATGTTAAAATCATCACAGGACATGCATTTTGAACTTTTTTTCATTTTAAATATAGATTGATTGATTTATTTGACACTGACATGACAATAGTACAGAAGAGAATTAGGGCCACTGGAAAAAACTATTAAAATTAAGGTCCAATATGTATTTTTTTTTATTATTAGTCTGAGAAAACAGAATTCTGTCAGAATTGTGGGAAAAAAGTCATGATTCAGACTTTTTTTTCTCAGAATTCTGACTTTAATCTCAGAACAATCATTTAAAAACTATTTAAAACAGTCAGAATTCTGACTTTTTTTCTCTGAATAATAATAAAAAAACATATAGTGGACCTTAATTTTTTTATTTTTATTTTTTTCCCAGTGGCCCTAATCTTCTTCCGTACAATAATATTGGCATTTCCATGACTCCCAGACGCCTGGACAACACCTGCAGCTCCATCACACAGGAGACGCTTCTGTATGTGTTCGATGGTGACGATTTTAACTCAAAATGAACAAGTTTTAAGCAAATTCACTATAAAATCCACGGCTTACCGTAGAAAACCCTGCCTTTATGAAGTTGTACTCTGGAATAGTTACCGTTTCTGCTGTTTACACTGTCCACTGTGTGTTTAAAGGGTTTTTTTCTGTGTATATTTGTTAAAAAGTGTAGTGTAAACAGATAAAGTCAGATTATGTTGGTGTTCGTGTCGGCGGTTGTCGGGTCATGTGACAGACGCGGTTGTATTTCGCGGTCTCGTCCTCGCCGTCGTCCGACATGTGGAATAAATATGTTACCGTGGATTTGAAAGAGCGCTGTGGCCTTTCTCATCCGCCGTCCACTCCCATAATCCCCTTCTGCCGCTGCTGCCAGGGGATCAGCGTGTGTCAGTGGCGTTTCCTGTTTGTCCAGGGTCACGTGTTTGATCCCGTCCCGCCGCTTTCCCACAATGCACCGAAACCGGCCTTGAAGCCATTAAAGCCCTTGACTCAGAGCGGGTGAATCCACCTTTTCTTGTTCGACCGGGCCGGACCTAAGTGATGCGTTTGTGGCTCATGCCAGAGTCACGTTCTTTTCAGCGCCGGCCGTATCGACTTTCCCTTCGTGTTTACCGAAGGTGCGGACGCGCCCGTGGCTCGGGTCACGTCAGCTGTGTTTGTTCTGACGGAGGCGTTCAGAGTCCGACCTGCGGACACGCAACGTTTGACCAAGGAAAAACAAACAGATTAGATGACGATAACTGACAACGTTTTATTGTTTCGTGACGGTTCAGACTCTAAATGAGACTTATTTTTCTTTAGATGTGAATAAGTTGTGTATTGAATCTGTTTTATTGCATCATATATGGGTTTTATTGTTTGATAAAGTGTTGGGATGCATTCATTCTGGAGGTTTTGGGTCATTTATTTAGTTTTTTTGTTTGGCTTTTGGAGTTTTTATGAGTACGAGCTGTGATTTCTATGGTTTTATGTGCATTTAGATGACGTTTCACACTCTAAAAGTGCATTTTGGAGGTTTATTTATTTTTATTTATTATTAACACTGATTAGATGATGATAAATGATGACCTTTTATTGTTACATGATGGTTTACTCTCTAAAGCGGGGTCTATTTTTGGATTATATGTCAATAAATTGTATATTGAATATGTTTTATAGCATGATAAATGGGTTTTATTGTTTGATAAAGTGTTGGGATGCATTCATTCTGGAGGTTTTGGGTCATTTATTTAGTTTTTTGTTGAGCTTTTGGAGTTTTTTATGAGTCTGAGCTGTGATTTCTATGGTTTTATGTGCATTTAGATGACGTTTCACACTCTAAAAGTGCATTTTTTTCGGTAAACATAGAGGTTTATTTTTTGATTTATTATTTACGTCGATCAGATGATGATAAATAATGAGGTTTTATTGTTTCATGATGGTTTACTCTCTAAAATGGGTCTACTTTTGGATTATGTATCAGTAAATATGGAGTTTTGTCATTTTTATTTATCTTTTGAATTCATTTTTCCCTTTTTATTTATTAGTTTATAAATTTATTTTTATTATTATTTCTTTTTTTAATATGTAGATTTCTGAACATGGCGGATTTCTCATTTTTCTTTTTTAATTATTTTTATTCAAAAAGAAACAATTTTTTTTCCATAATTATTTTAATTTATTTATTTAGTTATTATTTGAAAAAAAAAAAAAGTAAATTTCTGCAGAAATATGTTGTTTGATGATCTTTTCCATTTACAATTATTTCTGTTGTTACGGTCGTTGAATATCTTTAATTTGCTGTTTTTTTATCTTGCATGAGTAAAATTCAGACAGAAATGTACTTTTTTTTTTAAATTTTACTGATGACGTAATCGTGTCGTGATGCACTTTGTGTTATTCTTAGTCGATGATGAGTTTCGATTGGACGACAAATGAGGAAGTGTCACCTGAAAAGACGACACACACACACACACACACACACACACACACACACACACACACCTGTAGTGTCTGGAGGCCACAGTTAGCTGCAGGACATGAATAGGGAGGATGTGTGTTAATCTGGATCAAACAATGGCAGTGAATGGAGTCATTAGAGTAATCCCCTTTGTGTTACAGTCCAGAGGGACCACACACAGACACACACAGACACACACAGACACACAATCCGGCCGGTCCGGAGCGTTCACCTCCTCCGTCCTCCTGAGATCTGAAAGCATCAAAGCGTCTTTTGATTCCAGCGTCATATTTCATTCAGGCGTGGGTATGTGGGACCACGCCCACCTGGACGCTCTGGTTTGTGTAGTTTATGAGGAACACACACCCAGCTCTAAAACACACACACAACACACACCTGACGATGCAGATGATGGACAGACACGATGCCTGTCACAGTTTATTGGTTTAAAATTAGTCTGGAAGCTGTAATTAAAGATAATAAACTCCGGTTTCTGTCGCACATAGAGAAGATTTCACTGGATAATTAGTTAAAAAATGACCCAGAATGAAAAGTTACCGTATTCTGATCGACACTACGGATGAAAATCTAAAATATATGGCACTGTTTCAGCCTCTAACCTCATCCATGTGGTTGTTTTCACCTTTTATTAAGACTAAAAAAGGCATGATTCTACATTTAAACAGATTCTATCGACGTCAAATAAAAGACATTTGGTGGGATTTTGAAACGTCGATCACTGATCGAAAAGTAATGATGACAATCGCTTCTCGGGAACACGAAAAAACAACTAAAATGGTTAAAAATTACCAAAAAAGTTCTTTTCCACAGACAAAACGCTGCTTCTTAAAGCCGTACTGTTGCATCTTTTTACTTTATTTTCTCTGTGCATCATTTCCATCTTGTTAGATTTTATGTTTTTGGAAAAAGTAAATTGATTTCACATGTTAATCTTGTATATTTAACTAAATTAGTCACTTGGCGACCTGATAAAACCAGTGTCTTGTTGCTGGATTTGATCAAAGTCATTTTAATAAGTCACATAAAGTGGAGTTTCTTAAATCTGTGACACTTTTTGACCCTTTAACCTCATCCATGTGGTTGTTTTCACCTCATTAAGACTAAAAAAAGCCTTAAATTTACATTTTCACAGATTCTATCGGCGTCAAATAAAATAAATTAGGTGTGATTTTGGAACATCGATCACTGATAGAAAAGTAAAGTCACCAGTCACTTTGAAGAAACACGAAAAAACAACTAAAATGGTAAAAATAATAATAATAATAATAATGATGCTTTTCCACTGATAAAACACTCCTTCTGGAAGTTGCATCTTTTTACTTTATTCTTTTCACTGTGTTCATCGTCTTCATCTTGTTAGATTTTATGTTTTTGGAAAAAGTAAATTGATTTTACGTGTTAATCTTGTATATTTAACTAAATTAGTCACTTAGCGACCTGATAAAACCAGTGTCTTGTTGATCTGTTTGGTCCTTTTGTGGTCAAAAAAAAGTGGAGTTTCTTAAATCTGTGACACTTTTTGAACCTTTAACCTCATCCATGTGGTTGTTTTCACCTCATTAAGACTAAAAAAAAAGCCTTAAATTTACATTTTCACTGAGTCTATCAGTGTCAAAATGATGTCACATAAAAGGAATTTGGTGCGATTTTGGAACATCCATCACTGATGGTGAAGTAAAGTCGACAACTGCTTCGAAGAAACACGGAAAACAACAAAAATGTTAAAAAAAATACTCTTCTGCCTCTGAAAGTCGTGCTGCTGCATCTTTTTACTCAGTTTTCTCTTGTTTTCATCGTGTTCATCGTCACCTCGTTCGATTTTTACGGTTGTGGAAAAAGTAAATCGACTTGACGTGTTAATCTTGGAGTCGCAGATCTCTGAAGGTTTGAGTATTTCTTTATTTCGTCGATGTCTGTGGTTCAGTTTCATCCCATATGAGCGTTTTCCATCTGTAGGTTATGGGAAAAAATGGAAAACTGTGTAAATGTTCCTTTAAAAAAAAAGAAAGATTTTTTTTAGATCAAGAAAATAAAACGTAGTTGTTTAATGATCACAATAAACTTCTTCAGAATCAACAACATTATGAACTCGATGCAAAAAGAGGAAAAAACGAAATAATTGCAACAGTCAGACATTTCCATTGATGTTTTTAGATTTCCTTCGATAGTTTCATCCCGTATGAGCTTTTTTCCATCTGCGGTTTGTGTAAAAACTGTGAAACTGTGTCAATGTTCCATTAAAAGCCACGTTACAGCGTTTTCTTTAGACCAAGAAAACGTAAAAGTCGTTCTTTAAATGATCAGAATAAACTTCTTCAGACTCACGATGCGAAAAGATGGAAAAACTAAATAAATTTGGCCGTCATTGAATCCTGTTTTCCATCTGCGGTTTGTGTAAAAACTGTAAAACTGTCTAAATGTTCCTTTAAAATCCAGTGTTTGTTTTTTGGTTTTTTTTTTAGACCAAAAAAATATAAAACACATATTTTTAATGATCACAATAAACTTCCTCAGAATCAACGTTAGAAAATTGATGCAAAACGATGAAAAAACTAACTAAATGGGGCCGTAATAGATCCAGGAATGTTTCTGATGCTATTTTTAGATTTCCTTTGAGATCCTTTCAATCCCTCGTGAGCGTTTTCCATCTGCGGTTTGTGTAAAAACTGTAAAACGGTGTAAAAGCTCCTTCACAAACAGCCTTTCCAGTGGGGATCAAAGGGGGCGGGGCAGGGGCGGGGCCTGAGCAGCAAAAGTGTCCAATGGGCTGTGTGCGTGGCCGATAGGAGCGGTTTGATCTGATTGGATAAGTGGGAGAGGCCGAGCGTTGACGTTTCAGTCGGAGTGAGTTCCCTCTGACCTGCACGAGCTGCAGGAAACTTCAGCTGCTTCACGTCTGGATTTTCAGCGTTTTGAACCCAAGGTCAGTTTAACGTTGGGTTTGAGCGTCAGCGGGTTTGGAATCATCTCCCATCGAACCTTTATTTACTTTACTGTGTTATCTGCTGCTGTAGACGCTCTTACACTGGTGTGATTTATCACAATTATTATCTTATTAGTTTCAAATGGAAGGTTCAGTTTCATAAATCTGCTTTTTTTTTCAAACATTATTGAAATGTTTTCGATGAAATGAATAAAACGTAGACTTAAAACACGGACTTAACTTTATTTTAATCAGTTTTAGTTTATTTTAAGTCGCAACGATTGGAAGCGATTCGGACGAACTACTTTCACTGCTTTTTTAGCTTAAAAATCTGCAGTTTTTTCATTAATTTTGGTGGTGAAAGTGTCAGGAGTTTTTGGATGAATAAATAATGCTGAACAAGACAAAAACAATGTAAAAAAAAAAAAAAAAAAAAAAGGTGAAATACAATGGAAGCAGTGACGTAAAAGATTAAAAGTATGGGGAAAAAAACCAAAAGAAGAAGAAATTTAACATTTTTGTCGAAGAGGAAACTAGTTTCTTTGTATTTTAAGCCCAGACGTGAAGATCTGCTGCTTAGAAAATAATTAAATCTACTGAAAATTGGTTAAAAAAACATTCTTTTAAGCTCTTTTGTTGATTTTTAACATACATTTCAACATTTTTTTATTACATATTGTATCACAGTCTTATATTAATGACTTTTTCTGCTGAAGCCACATGATCAGATGTTGTAACTGTAAATGTTCAACTGGTGAAAGTAATTATATTGGTTTAAAAAGACAAAATAAGACGCAAAAACAAAACCCATTTACCAATGATTGATTTTTGTTGATTAAAACAGTTTCCTCTGCATTTTAAGCTCAGACATGAAAATCTGCCGCTTTTTCACTTATTTTGTAGCATTTTTAACATATTTAATCATTTATTAATAAATTTTTCTGCAGAAACAACATGATCAGACCGTGTAAGTGGTTAATATCATTAGATTTAACCAGTATTTTACATAGAAATCTGATCATATACAGGAAAGTTCTAACAATTACAGTGTCGAATTATGGTTTATAAGCAATTTGTAGATAATTTCATTAAAGATTATTTTGAGAGAACTTTTTTTTTTTGCATATATGACCTTTAATTTTAGCAGAAACACATAAAACAAGCCAATAATATTAATTAAAAATGCTAGAATATAAGAATCAAAGCAGCAGATTGACAGATTTTATTAATTTTCAGCTCAAACACGTATAATTAAACCAGTAACATCAGCGTTGATGTGATGTTTCCATATGAACTAATTGTTTTTAACTCTTATTATTTTAACTTATGTTAACTCTGCGGATGAAATATTCAGTATTTTTCATTGTTTCATCTGATATTTTCAGGTTCCATCTGTCTTCCTTTTTGTGCATGAGTCGCTTCAATTAAAAATAATATGAAAAAACCAAAAACTGAACATACATTGAAATAAACTGAAGTGGTGTTTACTAGTTCTAATAAATCAGGGTTTTTTGTCACATTTCCAGCATAAATCAACAGTTTAGTGTGAAATACTCTGTTTTATTGCGTAACAGTCACTGATGTCGACTTTTGGGTGCCGTCTGTTCATGCGTCTCCATGTAACGGGCGTCGTTTCGTTGCCATGACGACGCTGCGCGAATATCAATACAGAGCGCGCTCACGATGGGAGGTAACGGGGCTGTTGGGCTGCTTTGTCATGCGTGTTGTTGTTGTTGTTGTCCGGACACGCCTCCTCTTCTGTCCCGCCGTTAGTCTTTGAGGCGGAGTCGAACCGTCAAACGCCGCTGCCTGGCTCATACACATGGAAATGGTTCCGTCCTTTTGTCATGGGACGAACGCCTGTCGACCTCACGCTGAGTTTTACTGAGTCTATTTGCACCAAAAGACAAAAACAGAGGAAGGTCTCCGAGGAGGAGGAGCACTTAGTTACTGTATTTAACATTTTCCGTCTTATTTTAACACAAATGTCTGTATAAAGTGTAGTTTATACCAAAAGTTTGTATGTTTTACATCCACAGAGTTAACATCAGTTTTGTCAGAGTTAAAAACAATAATAACTTCCATTTTAAACACCACATCAAAGCTGATGTTACTGGTTTAATTATGTGTCTTTGCAGAAAATTAATTAGATGTGTCAATCTGCTGCTTTTCTACTTATATTCTGGCATTTTTAATTCACATTATTGGCTTAATTCTATGTGTTTTTGCTAAAATTAAGTCACATATGCTAAAAAAAAGCTCTTTCTTTAAAAATCTTTGACTAATTATCTACAAATTACAAATAAAAACAAAAAAAAGCATGATTTTACATTGTAATAGATCGAACCTTCCTGTATATTATCAGATTTCTATGAAAAATACTGGTTAAAAAGAATTACTTCATTGAAATGTCACATCAAAGCTGATGTTACTGGTTTAATTATGTGTGTTTTTGTGGAAAATTAATTAGATGTGTCAAGCTGCTGCTTTTCTACTTATATTCTGGCATTTTAAATCCACATTATTGGCTTAATTCTATGTGTTTTTGCTCATATTGAGAGTTACGTGCTAAAAATAGGGCTTTCTCTAAATAATCTTTGACTAATTATTCACAAATTGCAAATAAAAACAAAAAACAAGATTGAATAGATAGAACCTTCGTGTATATTATCAGATTTCTATGAAAAATACTGCTTAAAAAGAATCACTTCATTTTGAAATATCATATCAAAGCTGATCTGCTGCTTTCCATCTAATATTCTAGCATTTTTAATTAATAAAACATAAAAAAAGATGATAAAAGATGAAAGAAACTTAAAAGAACGAAACTAAACAATGTAAAAGTGATGTAAGGATGTAATAAAAGAAGAGCAAAATAAAAGATGGAAAAAAAGAAGGAAATGGTTTTAAGGACAAAAGTGACAATAAGAAAACAAGAACAAAGTGATGTAAAGAAAGATGAAAATTAATGAAAATGAAGTGGAAAACTGCTTCACAAAAGAGAAAAAAACAATGTAAAAGATAAAAAAACAAGAAAATAATGAGAAAGACGTAAAACAAAAGCAAGAAAATACACCAAACAAGAGGGAAACGATGTAGAAGAAACAAAATAAGAATTATATAAAAAAAAAAAGAGAAATGACAAAGATGGAACAGGATGAAAGAACGACAAAGGATTAAAGAAAAGATACAAGTTACATAAAAGACAAAATACAATGAAAAAGAGAAAACAAAATGAAACGGGACGAAAATGACATAAAAGATACAAGAAGGAAAAGATGAAACAAAAAAAGAATGAAATAAAACAGAAAAGACGAAACAAAACGAGTGTAAAAGACAAAACAAGATGAAACGGGATGAAAAAGACGTAAAAACAAAACATGATACGAGACAAAAATAACGTAAAAAGTAAAAAAAAAAAAAAGTAAGAAGATGAAACAAAACAAAAAATACCAAAAAAGTACTATAATAAAACAGAAAAGACAAAATAAACCGAATGTAAAAGACAAAACAAGATGATACAGGATGTAAATAAAGAAAAATAATAAATACAAGTTAAATGATGTGAACGACAAAACAAAAAATATTTAAAAAGGAAAAATGAATGAAATGATGAACAGGATG
>JAPQRP010070813.1:0-15528 GCA_037367295.1 Apogon hyalosoma | reverse complement strand
GCACCAGGGAACATGTGTACCAGGGAACATATGTACCAGGGAACATGTGTACCAGGGAACATGTGTACCAGGGAACACCAGCTGGTTTTGCAGATGCAGAGTAAAACAGCCTTTTTTGCAGCTCTGTCAGTGAAGACTTTTCTTATTAGTGGAATAAAAAAGATGTCAGGAGTGATCCATGGTGGTTTCACAGATCCGTCAGACCGCCATGCCTCACGAAACACGGTTATTGTTTTTTCCAGGACTTAAGTAAAAACATCCGCTGTGACTGAAGCAACAATAATGCTCTTTGTTTCTTTGCTTTTATGCTTTGGCTCAAACTGAACATTTCTGGGCCCGTTCTGCTTCCCCACCCAATACACATTCTGCACCACAAAAAAACTTAATTTATCTCAGAACTCCACATCATTACACATCCTTTATTGACCAATTAAAGCCAAAGCTGTAAAATACCTCCGCTTCTCTCAGAGGTTTGGCTTCGGTGAAGTCGATGTGCAGGTTTTACTGATCGCAGCTTCTTAAACGTGTGAATTTAACTCTTCTTTGTTTCCCAGCACCAAATTTTCTGTATCCACCATCATTCAATTTACTGTAACTCCTGAACCGTTTTTTCTATTGACAAGATCCAAACATCATCTGAAAGCTGAGATTCTGAGCTTTCATTTGCTATATAACACATTGGGGTAGAGATCGGCACCGGCTGAGGGGGAGGGGTGGAAGTGGGTGGAGCTTAGAGCAGCAGCGTGCAGTCAGTAAGAGAGAGATGGACAATTTTTATGACTTTTAGCAGCGTTTTATCCAGGTTTTAGCTGTATTTTTGGGGCACATTCTTGTAAATAATTGTATATGAGTGATAGTGCTGTTTTGGCCTGTTCTACTAGTGTGTTTTGCTTTGTTTTTGTCAAGTTTTACTGGGGTTTTTTCACCTTTTTTCCACTCTTTTATCTATATTTTTCTGATTTGTATAGTTCATTTATAGATGTATTTTAGCTCTAAATACTAAATGTACGTATTTTTATATATATGTGTAAATATACATTTGTATGTAAATATACATATAAGTAGCTGTCTACAACTAGACAGAAAGTGAACAGAGACTAGATTTACAGTTGTTTTTCATAAGTATGATAAAATTCAAGTCTGTTTTTTTTATTTCTTTTTTGTATAACACAGTGTTTTTAAGCATTTATTACAAACAATAAGGCTAATTAATGGACAGATGTTGAAAGTTAAGTTGTTCCTGAAAAAAGGTGCAGAAGAATTGGCAAAAAAATACATTTTTGGACACTTTTATAGCAGAAACAACCATAAATAGATGTAGGTCTGTTCTACTGGTCGTCCTTATAGGGTTAATCTGATTCCTACTTGTCTATTAGCCTAAAATTCTTTCATTTCCTTTCATTTCTATTTAATTTCTTGTATCATAAACAAAGAAACCGTCAGAGGAATGAATGATAAATGAAGCCATGTCCGCTGCCTTTTCATCTTTACATAGTTTGCATTAATTCACTGCTGCTCGAACGCTGCCAGAAACTTTTAAGGTGGAATGTTTTCTTGCTGCTGTGAATCAATCACTATGTTAATATTCCACTATTATTCTAAATATGACAACGTTCTGAATCTAGTACAGGGCATGAAAACACTGCAATATGTTTGGACATTCTGGAGCATTAAGACCTGAGGTAGATGGATGTTCTTCAGGTTTAAGGGGGCGTTTCTGGTCATGTTTACAGCAGGTTCACATATATGTCTTTTACAAAGCAGGAAATGAAATGTGCATGTCAGTGTAACTGCTGTGTGTATTTCAGGCATCTTAAATACCCCAAATCCCTTGGTGTTGCATCATGTGATAGAATACAATACAATGCAGTAGAATTCCTAAGATGAATGAATGACGAATCCTGGAGTCAGTCTGTGCCTATTATTTGTTCTCAGTAAGAAAAGTACAGAAAATCACCAAATGTATCCTTTGTGTGGAGAAAATAGCTGCACAATTGGCCTTAATCCCTCTGGTTTTGGTATTTGTGAGGAGATGCTGCCTGTTGTTTGAAGTACAGAGGCTTTTTGGATGAACAACAAAAACAACTGTGGCTGTGACTCTCCTCACATTTTCCTCACTGTAATCATAAAAGCAGATATTTAACCCTTTAACTCCTGATATGTCTGTGCTGAGCGTTCTGAATGCATGATTTAGTGCAAATATTCATACAAATTCAACCGTTTGCTCAATAAGAAAAGTTCCAAAATGTGACGATAGAATAGACCTTGTTCTTCCCATAGACATCTGAGCATGCTCAGTGCACACCCCACCCTCTGTGGAATAGGGGGTAAAACACAGAGCAGTGAGTGATAAAATGTGTAGAAACTATTAGAAATATAGATTTTTTTACACTGTTTCCATGAGTTTTTTTGTTTGTTTTTACTGTTGTTTCCAGTGTAGTGGTGATTAATATGTTCACCTTTACCTGGAATCAGGGGTTAAAGGGTTAATATGTGAACCTTTACCTGGAATCAGGGGTTAAAGGGTCAATATGTGAACCTTTACCTGGAATCAGGGGTTAAAGGGTTAATATGTTCACCTTTACCTGGAATCAGGGGTTAAAGGGTTAACTTTTTTCCTCCTCTTTATTCAGGCCATTCTGAATAATGATGAAACCACTCACCTTCTGGAGGATTTGGACCCTGACACTGAGTACACCGTCACCGTCACCGCCATCTACCCGGACGAGTCGGAGAGCGAGGACCTGATGGGGAACGAGCGCACATGTAAGCCAACCGCCGCCGCCGCCCGCCGGCCTCGCACGTATTTGAACATAATCAGCAGAGTCACAGTGAACCTAAAATAACCCTGTTGTCCTTTTGACGTCTCTTCTAGTGTTGAAGGCTCGAGGTAGGTGGTAACAGAAGGATGAGCTCCTTTCCACTGTTGATCAGTTTGTGTGGAATGTGGACGATAAGCGACAGTGTTGATGGAGTCACACTTTTGATTTCATGTCTGTGTTCACACCATCAGGAACAGTTACATTCACCAATCTGGACACTTCCCACTCATATAATTAGATCCAACTGTGTCATTACACATGTCCAAGTACAAGGAACAAAATGCAGTTTAGCATCTAGACCAGAAGGGTAATCAGTACATATAGAGTATTTATGTAAATATACAGGATCGAATGTTGGGGATCTATAACTATAGTATACAGGTATATATTCTACAGGTGGATAATGGATGTTATATAGAGACTGATGTGATATTTATTTATTTAGAACATGCAAAGAAACTAAATAAAACAAAAACAAAATGACATTTAACATTTAATGAACAAAATCTGTCTTCAAGTATAGTTAAAAAGGAGTAGGAAGAAGTATAAACTTATTTAATCCTACCCCTTATTAACATACTATACAATATAAATACAGTGAACACATATATACAGGTGGATGACAGACACATATCTAATCATTTAAGGCCAGTTTTAGACAGTCTTGAGCTGTAATATTGATAATAAATCAACATACTCACTGATTTATCTTAGGTTTAGGTGCAGTCATCATATTATATATTTTTAGGTAAATTGTTTGACCTTTTCATAAACATGTTTATGGTGTGGACATAGATTTTAAGCTCCAAATGGGCAAAGTGTGACCAATAACACTTCGATCTCCATTTTTGTCCCATAATTCACCAGTTTGTCTTGTCACAGTCGCCTCACATCATAACGTCATGTCATCATGTCTTCACATCATCCTTCACCTTTAATTAATGTTCATTAAAGTTGTTGCATGTTGTTGCTGTCAGCAGGAGGGTTGGAGGTCATGACCTTCACTTTACACATACCTTCTCTAAAATGTACTGCTTCTACCGTCTAAAATTATAGTAATGTTTTTAGTATTTGTTGGACAAAACATTAGATTTTACTACCTTCAATGCCGAAAATATATTTTTCCCAATTTTCATACAAATGTACTGTTATTTCCACATTTCTTATGGTAATTATAATTTGTTATATTAATATAGCAATGATAATGTGATACATAATAATAGAAATCACTATATTATACTACCAATGAATTATTCTTGTCAAATTTTGCCACAAAATATGTACAAACAGCTACTGCCGACTAACTTTCTGATAGAAGTCACTTTGTCAGGGTCAGATGTTTCCTCTTTATCATCAAACTTTGATGTTGAGGTCAAGCAGCTGAAAATCTCAATAGTAGGATTTGTTTTAAAATAAATGTTGTAGCTAAAAATACGGTCTTCCATACTCATCCAGTCTGTGTCAATATAACAACAAACGTACACATTAATTCAGTGAATTCTGTCACCACTAAATTACTGTAGGCTTAAACCTTTAGCCCCATAAATACTACCTTTATAACAGGCCTATTTCTTTATGTTTTGGGGGGGGGGTTGTAATAAAACGGCCTGAAAATGTCTTTTTCAACAAATTTTTTGCACCTTTTTTCAGAAAAGTTGTCTTTCAGTATCTGGCCATTAGTTATTATCATATGTAATAACTGCTTAAATGACTTGCATTTTTGTCATATTTATTATGAAAAACAACTGTAAATGTTCAGAATGAAGTTTAATTATATTACAGAAATAAGCGTTCAACTATTTTCCATGTTCTCAAACACTTTACTTTGTCTACATTATTCTGTGTCCATGTTCCAGCTTCTTATTTTTAGTTATTTCTAGTAATTTTTAGCTCTTTGTTCACTCTCTGCATATAGATTTACACATATATAGAAATATACAAACATTTATATAGTATTCACAGCTAAAAAAAATGAAATGTACACACCATAAAAATACAGATAAAGACTGGAAAAAGGGCGATAAAAAAAGCGAAACTCGACAAAAATATGATAGGACACACTAGTAGAACACTCCAAAACAGCATGATCACTATTATATCCAATTATTTACTGAAATTTACCACTAAAACTTCACTAAAACTAATAAAATCTTCCATTTCTCTCTCACTGACTGCACTCTGCTGCTGGAGTTACAGTCATTTGAATGACGGTGAATATGTGGCGCCGGAGACACAACCGTCTTAAAAGGGTTAAGTGTATGTCTATTTTAATTTATTTATTTCTATTCGACATATTTGTCGTATTTAACGTCTCGGTGTGACTGATCGACACTAAATGACTCCAGCCCTCCTCAGCTCCGTTGCTGCTCCTGTTTTGTTGCTTTTATCGTCACTTGACCCTGCAGCTTCATCATCATCATCACTGTGGGAGCCTCACCATCGCCAGCATCATCATCCTCATCTTCATCCCTAACACAAACCTGCAGGTGTACTGACTCCACAGCTGATCTGACTACATGTATCTGTATGCTCTCAGTGCGTCCTGATCCTCCACAAAACCTGCGTGTTTATAACGCCACCATCACCACGCTGAGCGTCAAATGGGACCCGGCGCCCGGAAAAGTCCAGAACTACAGGGTCACGTATCAGCCGCTGGCAGGAGGAGAGTCCAACACAGTAAGTTCACCCTGACTTTTAGACTTTAACACAGGCTTTCTCAGCCTTTTTTGAACCATGCCCCACTTATGGCAACATGAGTCTACTGCCCAACCCCCCATGCCCCCCCCCAAAAAAAGGGTGGTGGTGGTAGTGGTACGTAATTCTAAAAGTAACACGATATCTGTATGTGGTGGATTATATAGCTCTGTAGATAAAGCTGTGAGAACGTGAAAGTGAGCTCCCCTCATTGTTGATTACCTGCTTGGGGAGGGTGTGCCAGATGATATACCCCCCCCCCCCACACACACACACACACACACACACACACAGATAGAGGTCTGTGATAGGATAACAGCTGAAAACAAATGGAAGGAATCGCTGGTCACTTTTCCATTGACCCTCAAATTGTGTGAATATAATGTACACATACAAATTTACCTAATGGAAAAAACGACAATTTCACCAAAACTCTTGGTTTTTGATTAAAAGTTTTTGCGCTGGTAAGAGGTGGTTTTTTTGGTGTAGCACAATCGGTATATCACGCAAAACTGCAATAGAAAGACCTTTATTCGTGACTAGAGTCACATGAACAAAAAAAAAAAGGATGTTGACGGACGTTACAACAAGAGAAGAAGAAGAGTTTAAAACAAACGTGTGTGTATGTGTGGACACACCAGGAAACCACATCATTTTTAATTTAGTAGGAGATAGAGGGGGAATATAGAAGAATAATGAATATATCTGTAAATCAACACCATATTTCCGTTCGTCTCCATGTTTATGGAATGACTTCTCGTGTCATCTTGAGATAATAAATAAACAAATCATGGCATTCGTGATTTAATGGAAAAACCGACATTACGCCCTTCTGTTTTTTCGGCGTTTAGTAAATATCAGTAAAGTTTTGCGCAGATGTCCAATGGAAAAGTGACCAGTGATAATTAGTAAAATACTGGGGTTTGGCACATTTGAAGAACAGTGATGAAAGTCATACGCAGCTTTAAGGTAAAGTCATGAAATGTTGTGGTTACACAGTAGAAGGAGGAAAAAACCCACCAGTGTTTGATTTAACCTCAGTCACCTTCAGCTGTAAAACTAAAATAATGGTCATAAAAAGTCCAAACCAGCTGGCTCTTCATGTCATCAGGGGAGGCAGAAGCTGGAGCTGAAGACCGACTTCAGAGACTCAAAGCATGTTTATCTGTGTTTTTACAACCACCTGGCCTCGGCTCAACGATTGTTCCTCTGACATGACCACTGAGTGAATCCACCGCGGGTCCCGTCGCTGTGACCACTGTGTATAAATTCCTTCTCGGGGTGTTTTTTCCCTGACACTTTCTCACCGTTCTGCCTGTCGTTGTGCTGTTTGGGGTGCTGGAAACGAGTCCACGGTGGTGTATTCAGCTGAAAGTGATGAAAACCTCAACAAGATGGAGAGCTTTGAATCTGTCAGGTCGGGGTTTGTAGTACAAATCCCAGTGCACATATAGAAACAAATCAATTACAGAGGTCTGGAGTCAATGTGGAGGGTTGGCTTCCTCTTCAGATGCATTTTTCAGGTGTCCAACGCTGCAAAATGAGTTTTGGACAGTCGTGCACTACACTACTGATAGTAGTTCAACATATTTACTAATTTGACTTTGGCTTCGGTGCTGTCATCATATGAAATTATTTAGAAGTAAATTATTTGATCTTGTTTCACCTTGTTTTCAACCATTACTTTTACTATATGTGTGCCAGAAAGCACTGGAAGGTCAACCATTAGAGGCGTCCAAAAGAATCTTACAATGGAAGAGAAAACTCTGGTTAACATTAGGTATAAATTGAATCTTGTGTTTTTAGGTGGAATTTCCATCAGTGTATTCTGCTTTTTCACTGTATTTTATTCAGTCCACATCATCTACCTTCAATTCTAATTAATCTGTTAATTTTTTAAATAAAATACCATCAAGTAGCAAAAAATAAATGAATAAATACAGTGAAATATTCTTAAAACAACAAAAGGAGAAGGCTTTAACATCCTGTCGATGTGAATCTAACAGTTTCTGAGGGAGAAACTGTCAGTGACACATGACCCTGTGTAGTCATTTAGTTTGGAAACAGTTCACAACGCGCTGTAACTAATGGTCCTGTAACTTTTGGATTATTCAGTCAGTCTCTAAAATGTCAAAACACATTTCTCCAGGGACACACACATCATCTTCAGAGTTGTTTTTTTCCGCTCAATGGACTCAAAACCCCCCAGAAACATTTAATATAAGACGTTTGACAAGATAAAAACAACCAAATGTTTGGTTTGTTGGTTTGGAAACAGTCAGTGGATTATTTTAGTAACACATTTACATACAACACACACACACACACACACTAATAAACTGCATCAACCAGCCTACATGTTTAACCCTTAAAGATAAAAGTATTTTTTCTAATAATTTCCAAATGAGTTTTAAAAAACATTTAACCTTTTCTAAACAATTTATCAGCATTTAATATGATCTGATCCTCTGTATTTTGCACTTTTCAGTGAAAATTAAACATTTTCATGAAGATGTTTATCAAAACATCTTATATAACATTCTTATCAAAACACAAAATTGTGAACAACAATCATTGTTCACAATTTTGATAAAGTTTAATTTTTGATACATTTTTGAAATATTAAAAATTTGTCTTTACTTATAACGGTCCACATTTCATGACTTATGACACGGAAATGGTTCCAGATATCAATATAGTTCCTATTGATCACTGATAGGAAGTCATATATGGACTTTCATTTGGGTCTGTGACCTTTGACCTTGAAGGGTCAAACTCAAAGTCACCAATGTCTAGATTTCAACAATCTTTTTCTCCAAAACTACTGGTTGGATTCATTTTAAATTTTATTTGTTTCTTCCTTGGGACAATGTCTACAAAGTTTGTTCACAGTTTTAAAAAAAATTTAGATTCTTGAATTTTTGACAAATTTTGAAAATATTGTAACTGTTCCTTTCCTTCTACTGGTCCATCTGTTGATGGTTTAGAACATGTAAATGGTTCCAGATATCAGTCTAGTTCCTGTTGGTCACTGATAGAAGTCATATATGGACTGTGATCGGATGAGTTCTCCTCCAGTCAAAGTCCCGCCCACTTCTATTGTTAGACTGATCTGCATCCAGACCACAGGACTGGAACGTAGACCAGAACCTGACAGCCTCACACATTCAACTGGTTCTGATTCACACAGAACAGACGCTGACGTACAGGAACACTGGAACTATTGGCCTCCAGATTCCAAAATCCTTGGATACAGATCTGATTTTTTACAATGTGACCTCAGTGTGAACAGTTTTCACTTCTCTGGAGGGAGTCACTCAGATTCTGTAAAGCAGAGAAAATGATCCCAAGCAGCAGTAAAATACAACAAACCCATGAAAACAACAGTAAAGTGAATCAAATTTAATGGTAGACAGTAATAAAACGCTGACAGGGACCATTTATTTATCTGAAGATTAGGTTTTGCTTTGCTCACAGTGCAGTATTTTCAGCGTCTTTTTGAACTTAACCGTGACCAGTTTGCATTAGAATCTGAAGCCGGCCTCGTTTAAGAGAATAATAGGAACAAACAACCAGAAAAATCACAATTTAACAATAATTCTGAACCGAGCGCAAAGGCAGAGTGGGAGATGTGGGAAAAAATGTGAAGTTAGTCTGACTGAAGTAGCAGAACTGGAGATACTTTCCATCTGTTGGTTTGGACTGATTGGAGAAAGTCCATTTTCTTTATCAAATTTACAAAAAAAAAAAAAAAAAGATTTTCCATCCTTTCATTTGAAATCACTGTCGTCATATATTGCAGTTTTTACCATAAATGTAACCAGAGGGTAGTAAATTTAAGGAGGACTCAAGGGTTAAACATAGAGAAACGCTGGAATTGTCATTATTTATAGGTTATTCTGTTTTTATTTCAGAAAATGGATGGATGTTTTGATTTCACTGATCTGACCTGTTTTAGATCATCCTGGTCTGAATGTGGAACCTGAACTAGAATCACTGTCACCCCTGCTCTAGAACCTTCTCTCCTGCAGGACTTCGGTGAATCAGTACGACACCTGTCTGGCCGATACGAGCCGCTTCATCATGTTCCGCCGTCGCGTTTACGGCGGTGTCCCGCAGAGCCGAGTCCTACGTTTGGCCGCCGCGCTCGCATTCCTGCGCCGTGACCGAACCGAACATGCGATTGGAGCTGGAAGTCAGTTCAAAACGACGCTCGCGAGGAATTCCAGCGAGCGACGGCTTTTATTGTGTCTGTGAGATGTTATGACAGCGTTCCCCCAAACAGCGCGTCGGTCAGGGTCGAAGCGCCATCGCCCAGCGCTGATTGTACCATCCGTCATGTGACAGCAGACAGGATGTTTGTTTGTGCACGATGAGCTCAGGCTTTCCTCGCTGAAATCGTGGACAACAGCCAGTTTGGGAATTGGACAAATATTACGGAAAACTACAGGATTTTAGGTCAGGCTCGGTGCAGATGTGCTGATTTGTGGAGCTGTGGATCCATTACCATGTGACATGCTATAATTTTAGAAACAGAGGGGGAAAAAAACGCAGAGAATGAAGAACAGCTACAGATTGAGGTGGAAGTCACACCAGAATAAATCACACTGAACCTCCACAGAAAACAGCACTTTAAAATGCATTTAATGAGCAGTTAATCAGAATCAGAAGGCTTTATTAACCTTTAAAGACCCAAACATCCACCGAAGAACGAAACCATCTACTGATCTAAACTGTTTAATACCTGCTGATCCACTAGTCCGATCAATACATGGAAATAATTGGTGTTAATACAGTTTTTTCTCCTTCTACTGTGTAACGACACCATTTCATGACTGTACCTTAACCCATAAAGACCCGAACGTCCACCGAAGAACGAAACCATCTACTGATCTAAGCTATCTAAGACCTGTTGATCCATGAATCTAAACTAGCCCGAATCCCGGATGAGCCCCTACATTTTTGGTAATCCAGTTCAAAGACACAACAAACAGAAGAGAATGACACATGACATCTACTCATCTAAACTGTTTAATACCTGCTGATCCGCTAGTCCGATCAATACATGGAAATAATTGGTCTTTTCATGATCATCAGATACGACCCGTTTGACCAACTCCATAAATATACTCAAAATTTATGCTCCGAATAAAAACTAACCCGCAACCACAAACTATTCAGATACACACACCTGCAGTGACCAAGACCAGACAATAACACTAGTGGTTTTTCCATCGGACGTCTGCACAAAACTTTACAGATATTTGCTAAATGTCAAAAAACAGAAGTGTGTAATGTCGGTTTTTCCATTAAATCACAAATACGATGATTTGTTTATTTATTATTGTGAGATGACACAAGAAGTCACTCCATAAACATGAACGTAAAAAATAACATTAAAAAAATTTGGAGTTGTCATTATTTTTAGGCATAATGTTGTTCTTTTTTCAGGTTAAACCAAGAAGAAACGTTTTGAGTCATTATTTATGGGTTATTATGATATTATTTTACTTGAGATCAGAATTGGGCTGAATGTGTTCGTCCTGCCGGCTGGATTTGAACCCTCCAGTGGTCCGGTTTTAGCCCACGGCCAATTGATCTAGGATCAATAACTCAGAAGTGAAAGTTTGTTCAAACAGAATGAGTTGTGGATTAGTGAAAGTATTAAAGTGAACCACTGTTATTACTACAGTAAACACTGTGTCCACATAAATGATGTTCAGAGACAAACAGCAGCAGCTACTGTTTATTAGATTAATTATTCATGTACTTTTTAATGAGGTTAATAATAAATAAACAGTAAATCACACGTGTTATTAATGTAGTCCTTATACGTACGCATTCATTTTTCCATTCCAGTTCCAAATGTGAGCACATAAACAAGCCAGAACAGAAATATTAAGACCTAAAACTGGTTATGTAATGGTTTTAAAAACAAATTTAACCCTTTCACACCAAAACAGGGTAGTAAAGGTACAATATGTAATAATTTTTCACTTCATTATGTAATGACACTGCATTTTGTAATAAAATTGTTGAATGCATTTTGTCAGTAATACTTAATTAGTGCAGTTTTTGTCTTTAGTTTGCAAACACATTCTGCATTTTAATGAATATAATTACATTTGATTTAGCTTTGACCAATAAAACATCCTCCTAGTTTTTTAAAATTAATTTTTAATTCAGAATTCTTAATGTTGTTCTACTGGTATGATGATTTTTACAATTAAGGCATCAATTTAAATGGTTTTTCAATGGCTTATTACATAATGAACCACATTTTTAACATTTTCATAAGAAGAAAAAGTGTTACACTCACATTTTGTAATAACTGTTGCCGTATGTAATAAGTTATTACTAAATGCGTTCAAGAATTTTATTACAAAATGCAGTGTTATTACATAATGGGGCGCTACAAGCCTCCGACCAAAAGCATCTACTGATCTAAACTATTTAGTATGTTTTGATTCACTAATGGTTTTATTAACATTAAATCACAGGAGAAGAAATGGGTAAATGAATTAAAATTATAATGAAGAAATTTCAGTGGTTTATAATGCACCAAATATTTACATTTTCTTAAAAAAAGTGCTACACTCACATTTTGTAATAACTGTTGAAATATGTAATAAGTTATTACAAAATGCGACAAACTTTATTACAAAATACATTCAAGAATTTATGTTATAAAATGTGGCATTAATACATGATGAGGTGAAGAATGGCCACATTATTACATATTGCACCGTTATTACATAATGCTACAATGTGCTACAAGCCTCTGACCAAAACCATCTACGGATCTGAACTATTTAATATCTATTGAGTCACTAATAATTTATTTAACAGTAAATCATAGAAGAAGAAATGGGTCCAATCAGAAGATGCCACTGAATGATTATCAGCCAAATGATGTGGAAAATATGATCAAATATTATTTTAATTTAACCAACTGGTAAAATCAATCCAGCTTTATTTGTAAAGCACTTTAAAACAACCACAGTGGACCAAAGTGGTGTACAGAAGAATAAATAAAACCAAAACGAAGTAATAAAATATAAGAGTAGATTAAAAGACATTAAACAGCTGTACAATTAAAAACAATAAACCAATACCAAATAAACAGTGATCATACAATCAAACATCTCAAATGGTGTCAAAAGCCAAGGAGAAAAGATGGGATTTAAAAACAGACAGATGGATAGGATGAATATAATTCAGTAAAATATTAGGATTATCTGAAAGAAAAGGATGCGTTTCTTCTGTAATACCGCTGACGGACTGACAGGCCAAACCACAGTACTGACAGTAAGTTCAGGTGGATGTCGGTTCCACCCGGTGTGTTCTAAAATGACAAATACTGTTGTTCAAATAAAAGCGACTGATGCTCCTGACTAAAAGGAGTTTGAGTAAATAAAGTGTGGTCTTGAGTGGGATTCATTCCCACAGGAGCTGCATCAGTAAACCAAACATGTGCAAACACACAGACATGGAACCCTGCTGGGAATGCCATGTGCACATCCATCTCTTAGCTACCAGGCAAACTGTTTATGCCAGTAGTGGATGTGTTTACAGAGCGCCGTCCAGACCCTGATTGGGTCCAACCGGGTCGGCAGGCTTTCCCAAAGGCTCACGTATAAATAATGTTCCTCCAAAACCTGATGCAGGGGCGTTTATTCTCACTGGAAAAATCTAACTCTGACCCAGTGTATTTGTGTCATTTCTAGTCCAAATATCTGATCACACTTCAAATCAGACAGAATCACCTACAGAGGAACTTTACAGTCAGATAGAAGAACTGATTTAGAGACAATAGATCTGGAAAATCTGACTGAACAAATCAAATCTGAACAAGATCATTTTCACTGGTTCTGTTGGGGGGGGGTCTGTGATTGTTTCCCCCACCCTTCCTCCGCCCCTCCCACACAAGAACCGTCAAGAGCGAGATGGAGACGCCCCATCTCCCCCAGGGGACCGCAGTACCCGGGTCAGGTACTCGCAGTCCTGCTCTGAAAAATCGACCTCATTCACTCTTAATCGATTACGTAAAATTCAAATACAGTCGATCAAATGGATTTTTTTACCCAGCCCTACCGTTGACAAAATCCAAACCTCAGCTTTTAGCTGAGATCGAGTTCTTTCTATTGGTCTATAACACATTAGGGTAGAGCTCTGCATTGGTTAAGGGGGAGGGGTGGAAGTGGGCGGGGCTTAGAGCAGCAGAGTGCAGTCATTGAGAGAGACATGTAAATTTGAATTACTTTTAGCAGCGTTTTAGTGAAGTTTTAGTGGTAAATTCCTGCAGATAACTGTATATAATAGTAACAGTGCTGTTTTGGAGTGTTCGACCACCTGAATTCAATGTGTCCACATACTTTTGTCCATATGGTGTTTAATACTGTCCCGTTTGTAATAAAACTAAACCTGACTGTCTGTTTGTCGTGCACTGACATGTTTTTCTATCAACAGTTGCAGGTCGGAGGCAAAAAGACCAACATCGTTCTGCAGAAGCTTCAGCCCGATACGCCGTACTCCATCAGCGTGGCCGCTGTGTTTCCCACCACCGTCAGTAAAGACCTCAACGGCCAAGGACGAACCAGTAAGAAACCAGTTCACACCATCCAGTCCAGGGTGGCAAACATACGGCCTGTGGATCTATGGTTTTTGTCCATTTTCATGCCTGTTTTGTTCATTTTTAAATTAATTTTGTCTCATTTTGTTCTTTTTTCACAAATTTTACTGCTTATTTTTTATTTTTACTCATTTGGATGTGGACATTTGTCAACTTTTTTCCTTATTAAGTTAACTTTTTAATGGATCTGACATTTTTCATCTGTCTGTCGATGTCTATAGTCTCTTTTCCATTGGACATCTGCGCAAAACTTTACCGATATTTACTAAATGTTGAAAAAACAGAAGTGCATAATGTCGTTTTTCCATTAAATCACAAATGTGATGATTTGTTTATTATCGTGAGATGACACGAGAAGTCATTCCATAAACATGGCCATAAACAAATGTGAATATGGTGTTAATTTACAGATATATTCATTATTATTATTATTATATATTACCCCTCTATCTCGTACTAAATAAAAAATGATTGGGTTTCCTGGTGCGTCCACACATACCCACATGTTTCTTTTAAAATTCTTCCTCTTCTCTTGTTTTAACATCTGTCAACATCCGTTCTTTTTTTTTTTTTTTTTTTAATTCATGTGACTCTGGTTGCGTAAAAAGGGCTTTCCATTACAGTTTTGTGTGATATACCATTTGCACTATGCCCGAAAAACCACCTCTTTCCAGTGCAAAAACTTTTAATCGAAAAATGAGAGTTTTGGCAAAATTGTCGTTTTTCCATTCGGCAAATTTTTATGCACAAGTTATATTCACACAATTTGAGGGTCGATGGAAAAGCGACTAGTGATAACGATGCTGGTTTCCTGACTTAAACGCCTGTGTTTGCGTTCGTCTCAGAGCCTCTGGGCGGAGTGAAGAACCTGCAGGTGTTGAACCCGACCATGACCACCCTGAACGTCCGCTGGGAGCCCGCCGAGGGCCGAGTGAGGGAGTACAAAGTCATATACGCTCCTGCTGCCGGAGGACCCGAGAACATGGTAGGCCTGGTGGGATGACCCAACGGCAGCTTCCTGTTGGATGCATGAAGAGAAAATGTTCAAAACTGACCTGTGTCGTTTTCTGACTCCAGAAGTGTCAAACTGAGTCGCCTCTTCACGAAACTTGGGAAATGCTGTTACTTCAGTCACTGTTGTTCCTGCAGACGTTTAAAAGACTCGTCATGGTTTTTCAGCGGTCCAGTTTAGCTTAGATTTAGTCAGTTTTAATCTGTAATAGTAAGAATAATCAAGAATAATAGGCTTTATTTATATGGAAGATATAAAAATACAGTCGTACACTGCAAAAATCTAAATCTGACAAAGTGTATTTGTGTCATTTCTAGTCCAAATATCTCATCACACTTAAAATCAGACAGAATCACCTACAGAGGAAC
>JAPQRP010070712.1:0-73487 GCA_037367295.1 Apogon hyalosoma | reverse complement strand
TTGGCTGAATTCAAGCCAAAAAAAAAAAAATCTGCCAATGGAACAAGTGAAAATGATCTTGATAAGATTTCTTGAAATTAGATTTTCAAGATCCATTGTCTAAAAATAAGTTCTTATATCTCACCGAAAAGTTACTCTCGAGGGGATTATGTCTGATTTTAAGTGTGATGAGATATTTTGACAAGAAGTGAGAAAAATACACTTGGTAAGGTTTGGATTTTTTCCAGTGTACTCAAGTAGAAGTGCAGCAACAGTAAAGTACTTTCAGTGTTGATAAAAAGGAAGAAAACTCCTTGCCTTTATTCTCAGGGCATGGTCATGTGCAGACCTTGACCATGCCCTGAGAATAAAGACATTTGAATGCTTAAAGAGAGTGCCTTGGAGTTTTCTTCCTGTTTATCCACTTTATTAGTCCCTTTTCCAAAGAGCACCTCAAATAAACTTTTTTTGGTCCTAGAAGCATTCCTTTCCATGATCTTTTGTCCTTTCAGTGTTGGTTTGGTCCCTCATTAGATTATTAAAAATGATCAGTGTTTATATCTCCTTTCATATACATCACCTGATTAAACTAAGGGCTCATCACATAATTAATGGGAGAAAAAAAATGAAAAAAGGCTCTGGTGTATAAACATGTTTTTAGACTTTTTCCTTCTGCCAAACATTTCCAAAAGATAAAGCTATTGAAGAGTTTAGAGGGAAGGGTTGATGTTAATGACTCAGCCATCTGAAATGTGAACACAGACACAGGTTGGAAACAACTGGTTTAATCTTTAACAATATGCTGAATTTTAAAGACTAGTTCTATTATCCATTTGGTAAAAGCTTCCTCTTAAAAGTAACTACGGTATTAACTAAGACTTTCGGATAAACTTGGATAAGTCAAACACATGGATCTGCCTCTGAGATGTAGTGAAAATTAAGTGTCAATCAGCATGAAAAAATACAACTACCTTAACTTTACTTAAGTACAATCCACCAGTGAAAGAACTTACATTTTTGACAACTCCATTTATATGTAGCTCATGCTCATACTGCCCCCTAGTGGTGCTCCACCATCACCACATCAATCCTGTTCTGTCTTTTGGGACCAAAACAAAGGGGAAATAAATATTTAAAACCAACCTCCACAAGTAATAATTCCACTCTAAGACCATAAATGGCAATAAGCTTTTTATTTAAACATTAAGGCAGTGTCTTTTGTTTTTCATTTTTACACTGCTATCCACAAAGCTTGCTGGTGGGCATGTAGAATTTAACCATGTGAATATTTCTTTTTTTTTTCTTTTTTTCATAATACCAACCTTGAAGCAAGCCACATAAATATTTACATCTCTTAATTTTATATAAAATCCTTGCTATTTTACAGTGGGTTATATTTAAAAAAAAAAAAAAAAAAAAAAAATCAGTATGCACAAAATGGTTGAACGTTGTACTGTTTGTCAATCCCCCTCCCACCCATCCACCCGCCCACCCTTGGACAGTCCAGGGAACACAACAATCTACTTTATCATTTCGGTCTGAATGGTTATGTGATTTTAAATGCAACAAAAGACATGAGTGTAAATCAAAACAAACCGTAAGAAAGAAAAAAAATGGATGTGTTTTTCTTAAAAATTCATTTCTGTATGCTTTTAAAAACAATGTATTAGTCTATGATCGGTTTAGGGAACAGCTGGATATGGCTTAGTCTGTTTTCTGTCACATTCTTCAATTTCATCAGTGGATACATAACATACCAAGCAGAGAGACCGATATACAAAGCCTGGCTATATTTTAGCCTTTGCCTGACAAGTTCTTCAGTCTTTACCTTGATAGAAAACAAAAACATCAGACCTAAAAACATGAACAGTTGAGATGTGGCATGCTAAAAACGTCACCATCGACAGGTAGGATGAACCAGGGAGAGGAGGTAGTCCTATAACAGTCATATGTGTGTTGTGAGAGTCGGCTGTGACAGTAGAGTGAACATCTCTTCCAAAAAAAACAAAAAAACATAAACAAGCCACTGCCATCATTCTAGACCGTTCAGTCTGAGGACATTAGACCGTTCAGTCTGAGGACACAGTCACAGGCCGGAAAACACCTCACAGCACCACAGCATTTATTGACAGGGTGACCTTTAAAATACTGCGAGTAAAAGCAGAGGACACGTTAATGCAACTGAGGTTACAGAAAACTACCGCCACGCTTCTCGACACCTTCCCCTTCACTTCTTCTAACCCGTACGAACACAAAGGGCGCATGAAGTACACTTGAAGTGTGTTGCAGTTGTCACTTTGGAGAAGACCTTTACAGCCGGTGTCCTGTGATATTGTATTTAGAAGAAAAAAATGTATGAGAACCTGTTAAAAGCGAAGGCCGTGATAAGAGCAATTAAAAAAAAAAACACTCAAAATAAATTTTAAAAAGAGGACGTTTCATTTGCTTTTGTTTTCCAATTTCCCTGCTTGAACAGTATAAACCCTGGCATGGGGGGGCTGAACTACAGAGTTTGTGCGTCACTTGGTAACTTCAGTACTGTATATGTAAAATAAATGGCACTTAACACTAGGAATATCTCATAACTGTACAAATTGTGTCCGGACGAGGAGCCTGGATGGAGCTCCTCCTTCAGACATAACAGGTCAGAGGTCAGACTGTCACAACAGCTCCTCGACGGGATTCAGGCAGGCCAGCTGAAGCCACCGCCGCCACGGACTGTGGGTCTTAGAAAGATGGCTTTATTTGTCACCACAAACTCCGTCGGATGCTGAGGAATTTGCCTTTAAGCAGCTTTAAGGTTGGTCTGCACCTGCTCGAAGCGGCTTCATCATCGTTCACCGTTATGTGATTGTCGCTTTGAGAGTGGGAGCGCTAAAGAATATCGGTGGCAAGACCAGAATGAACAGATAGGTGTTGGAGGATACTTCCACAGTGGGCTTTCTACGCTCTATGTTCTTGAGTCCATTCTTCACCTGCCGTGGAAACATCGATTCTTAAAAATGCCATTGTGAACAGACCGACAGCTAAGTGCTTAACATCCAAAAACTGGTTCAACAAACACAGACATGGTTAATATAAAAACAGTGAGAAAGTGTCACTTGTCTCAGTGCCATCCATCTGGCAAATCATCTCCACATACGGATGCCTGAAGTCAACAGGCCTTTGCCATTCTTCAGGATCATCCTTAATATATAATGACATCAGCAATGAACAATATGTTTACCCTGTAAACCAATGATATGACCCTCCCGCAGAACAATCTACCCCCAGACCCTGCCAAAAACAAAAGAAAAAGAAACAAAAGAGATACATCATTGCAGATAAGAGACAACAAATGACACCATCAAAAGTTCACCATCAAAATGTACGCAAGATTCAGTTCACCTTCCAAACACAGACTGGACTGACTGAAATAAAAGGAGAAAAGATAGAACCAAAACCACGCCTTGATTCTTCTCTCATCTCGCACGTATTCTCTTGTAGTGGTAGCAGTGCACAGGCCGCCTGCACCTGGAGTTCACTGTGAAGAAACCTCAGAGGGTCCCGGCTGTGTGGGCCCCTGCTCCCAGCACTCAGAGCCAGAGCGTCCGTCATCAGGCCCCCGACCAGACCCACAACACCGTCCGCAGAAGCGTGAGCACATTACAGCACTGCGGCCAAAAGGTGCAGCTCAATGGGTCAATTCTGATAAGGCCAGTGAGGAAAAGTAGTAAAGTTTAAAAAAAAAAAAAAGAAAAAAAAAGTGATTTGTCCTTTAGAGTAGTCCTGGAGTGAATGCATAACATGTAAGCGCAAATACACACATGGAGCAGCAGTGTTCCAGCTCGTTGGTGCTCAGCGTCTCAGGTGTGCGAAAGCAAGAGGACCCGATCCTGGCCGACAACTGATGGAGGAAATACGTGGAATGGTGTGGGCAGGTTTACAGATGCCTCAGCAGAAAAATGCCTGTGTGTGTGTGTGTGTGTTTGGATGAGTGGCTGCAGCAGCACAGAGGTGGTCAACTGTTAGCGGGTTTTGATGTACAGCGCCGCGTCACGTCACTCGCTGTCAGACAGGGTCTCGTACTGAGACATGAGTAGGGGCTTGGGCTCCTCTTCCCAGGACCGCCCCTGTCCAGGACCTGAACCCGGACCTTGAGCCCCCTGACCGGAGGAGGGAGATGGAGCAGACACCGTCCCACTGGGGAAACGTATGATCAACGGGTTACATGGGAAGGGAGTGGGTGTTGAACCTGGAGAGGCACACAGAATTGTTTCAGTTACAGTGTTTCTATCATGTATGTTCCTCTGTAATCCAGATCAAATTGAAGGATTCATGTAAAGGTTCATTTCTGTTTGATTTTATAGACTACCAGTGTCTACTTTGCTAATTCTGTACAGATACAATGCACTGTGTTCTCTGTTAACAGGAAACGGATGTTGCATTTTTATGTTTCTACAAACCTCAGTTATGTGGAGCCTAAAAGTAACTTGTATTCCAGGGTTCTACTCCTGGCCTTTTTCTATAGGTAGTACATGGCTGGGGCGAGCATTAAAGATATAGGACTTTGCCACCAGAGAGCGCAGTCTGCACCTGCTGCAGTTTACACTTACATTCATGCAAAATGCACCATGTATAGTTCAATAGGCTTTTTCTACCTGTAGACGAGGGTCGGTCTTCCCACACACGGTTCGTGAGGGGGGTTCGTCTGTTGCAGTCTCCCTCTGAGTGGACTGAGGACACCGAGGACGGCCTCTCCCCCCCTGACAGACCTGGTCCCGGGGACTTGGCCTTGCGCCCATTAGAACGTCCACTGCCCTTTGAGGACTTTCCCCCACCTGCAAACACAGTGTGGGTTAAATTCACAGAAGAAGAGACTCATGTACAAACATTTCCAGCACTGTTTAGAGCTGCTGTTAGGACACTGCCACTGATTTAACAACTGAAATGCATGTCAGCGAATCTGATTTCTGAGAGAAGGCTGTTCCACAGTAGAGGTGTGTACACAAGAGTTTTCACAACTGGGTGTTTTAGTCCACATATATTAGACTCTGGATTGCTTTTCACTTTGATGCTGTTTGCTTGAGTCAGTGTGAACACCGTTACAGTGCTCAGGTTTGGACCAAAACAACAGCAGAGAAGGCTTTGACACACACCTTGTGAGAAACAGTCGTCTGCACGTCCGTCAGCTACAGAAATGGTAGCAGGAACACTAGACCCAGCATTGGATGGGGACCGCTCCTCAGACTGATCATCATATTTGCCCATTAAGGCCTTTCTGATGATGGCCTCCAAGCCTATTGAGTTCCCAGGAGCCTCTGGGGCTGGATGGCTGCGGACGCTCACAGGTCCTGTGACGGAAACAAGATGGTGATGACAAACCTACGTGATTAAGTCATGATACCCATGTCCTCCTATTCCTTTCATCAATACTCTTGTTAGAACACTACAGGCTGCATTAGAACAACATACAGACACAGTTTATTCTAGCATTATTTACTCAGTGCTGTAGCTGACATCTGTTTTACAGACTTTGCAAACAGACCAAAGTTAGTTTTATTTTTAGAATGATGCAGGATAGCAGTGATGTCAAACTCATTTTAGTTCAGAGGATACATGCAGTCCAGTTTGATCTAAAGCTGGCCAGACCAGTAAAATAATTGCATAATAACCCATAAATAATGCCCTTGATTGGTAATATCTTCAATGTAATTTTTGCACTTCTCATCCTGCAGACCACACTGGACCCCTTGGCGGGCCGGTTTTGGCCCACGGGCCATATGTTTGACACTAGTGCAGTAATGTTTTGGTGACACTTAAAAGAAACCTGTCATGAGCAGCGTTGTATTCATAATTGATGAAATGGAAAGATTACCTGCAGCTGTAGACGCTGGCATATTGAAGATTTCTGTTCCTGGCTGACCAGCATCTGAAAGTGTGAACAGGGTTTGCTTTTAAAAGCTTCTACACTTCTTGACATTTGACAAAGTCTCTTGTCTGTGCTGAGGTCAGACTTACTGAAATCATTTTCATTTCCGACCACAGTCATCTTCTTGATCATCTCCTGTTTTTTTGACTTCACGATAGCTGAGGTGTTCTCCGTCAGCTTGCTGAAGAAAGCTGGAGGCTGTGAGGCATTGGGAGGGGAACGGGAGCCCATTCTGTAAAAGAGGCCCAGGACAACACACATTAAATCAGACACGTGAAATAACAATACGCTGGGTGTTTAAAAGCTGGATTTTCGTATGTAAACATTTTGTAGCAATCTCATTCTACAGTCAAGCAAAATCTGTGCATATTTTGATATTATCAGTGTTTTGATCAGGCTTTGTTCAGATAGGAGGTCATGGAAAGCCTCACCCCTGCTCTGCCTGTTCGTTGGGGTAGGAGGCTCCACCCTGGACATCCGGTTCAGAGTTGGCTCCAGCAGGAGAAACTGGTTCGATGCCATCATTAGAAACACTGACAGGTGATGTCTTGGGCTGAGGTGGAGACCTGGAAAGAATAAACACAAGGCATTTGAGTTCTGTAGCCATGAATGCCACTGGTCAGCACATGTCAATCTCCCAGGGTGTCTACTGGTAAAAGGCAATTCACTTAATGTTTTTTAGACCCTATCAAGATCATTTTTAACCAAATTTAAGACTGAGTAATGCACAGCAGGTAAATATAAAGGGTCCCATGCAGAGCTAGGCTTTATGTACCAACATGGTTACTAGAGTGAATTTGGTTGATAAAAAATATTTTGTCAAGAAGCTAAGTGCAAGTATAAAGAAAAAACATCAAAGGTTAGCCTCATAGTGTAATTGCCTAAGTCACATTTTTGGCCAAATTGTGATATCTGTGTAACTTTGCTCTCCTAACACTGTTGCTTCATTTTGCATCATTGGCTACATCCTGAAAAAAATATGACTTATGACAATTATGCTAAGAGGCTGACAAAATATTGGTGGCCATTAGGAGTTTGCAAATATATATTCAAGCCTAGATGAAGGTCTAACATTTAAAGACTTGATTTTAAAACATTTTAAGGACCTGCATACATCCTGCTTCTGTTTAGCAACTCAAAAAGTCACATCCCTGCTGAATTGAATCCTTATGTAACAGAGAGGAGGGTTGACCGTCATTCCTACCGGTCTCTGTTGCGTTCTCCTCCAAGAGCCTCTGAGTAGCGTCCTCCCTGGGCAGTTTCCTGTGAAGTGGGTGGGGGCTGGGAGGCACTGGGCGGACGGGTCAGATCCAGGACTGGTGAGCCGTGGTAGCTTTGCTGCTGCTGGCTCTGCCTAGTGTAGTCTTTAGTTATCACCTCCTGTTAACACAGAGATGGATTCCCTTCAATCACTGTACATTAACAGTAAAGGATTTGAGTTCACTGATACTTAGCGGTCAAAAACACATATGCAACAGTAATATTCTGAGATGGTTTTTGTTATTTTCACACCATGGCTGAACAGGCTTACACTTATGTGCTGGGCCAGGGTGACCACTCTCTGGCTGCCTTTCACACAGGGGGACAGGGGCTGTTGGCCAGGGGACAGCCTCTCCTCAGACGGGGGACGGTACAGACCAAGTGGCTCCATTTTCTGTTGAGCTGAGTCCCAAACAATCACAGACACACATGTGGAACCAGGCACACAAACACAAAAATGGAAAATACACACATCCGCAGAAGATTTAGAATTAGTTTGGGCTTTTCAGTCTGATTTTAAATTCAACAATTTCAGAAATGTGCTAATGATAACATGCATACTTAAGAAATGTTCATCCATCAGGGCACATGGTGGATGCAGAATTTAAACATTTCATGTTGCACCTGCACATGAAAGCCAAACAGCAATGTTTCCTGTGGAACCTATCTGACATGTAGTCTCAGATGTCTTGTATTTTTAGTATATCCTTTGCATACTCGACTAAGCAAGCCTAGCTTTGACCAGAAATTACAGTAAACTAGGCTGCATTTGCATGCCTGACTCATGTGAAAAGGTCAGAGTAAGTCAATTTTAACTGATTTACTGGGGAGCATCTAGGCTTAGCTGACAAATAAAATATTCAGGAGGGCAGCTTTAAGAGTAAAGAAAATTCTGAGTATTGATACTGCAGGCTGTGATCCATATATGAATGAAACTATGAATACTAGAGATAACTAACTAATCAAACAAGCATTACAGCTCTTAAAACAAATGCCTTCAATGCATAGCCTCTCCACAGGACACTCCAAGCCAATTTCAAGTCATGTTTTTTCTGTTGGGGATAGCATCTCACTGTGTGTTTTCTTACACAACTATTACACCACCACAGTATTTATCTTAGAGGATGATGCAAGTTGAGCATGGGGGGGGCAGACTGACAACTCGGCCTCCCAGAGAGGATGACTCCCTTCGGGTGACTTGATGTTGTCGTTTTTGTTGTCAACAAGCAACAAGAGACTGAGCTACTAACACTGTTAATATCTTGTATTTCTCCTTGTGGTCCTGCCTGCTAGTGACTCTTATTGCATGCCAACAACAAGGTGATGATACCCTATTAATAACACAGTCTCGCAGTCTTATTTTTTGTGGCATGCTGCCTATGAAGGAATAGTTTAACCTGCAATACTCATTTAAAGTCAGCATGCAGTGGTCTTTTGTGGGTTTGTATAAATATGTGTGACACATTGCTCTACAAGCACAAACCAACAAAACAATATTACATTCCAAATAACAGACAAATTCCCAGCGGCTTGATCAAGAGAGAGATGTGTTGAGCATTTGGCATGTGTGTCAAGAAAAAATGAGAAAAAAATCAGCATAAATTACTGTGAGCCATAAATAGGAACATGCAGAGATTTGGGGGCCAGAAGCTGCAGTACCCCCCTCCCCCAGGGACGGCTTTCCCACCCTCTTCTTGTGCAACAATAGTGCTCTCTAGGACCCCAGGGAGTCAGTTTAGTGGTTGGTAATGCTTTTGGAAAATGTTGTAACTGCTGTTGTGACTAAATGGGGTTTAATAACACCAAAATAAATTAAAAAAAATCTACCAAAGCAAATTATCAACTCTTGTTTAATTGTCTCATCATACACTACATTACATTATCTGTATTTTAAGATTTTTTTTAACTTGGTAAAGGACAAAGCATTACAAGGAAAGTAGTGCCTTGTAAGACATGCAGAACTAAACAGGAGCCACTGCATATAAAAGTGTTCGAATTACAGGCAGTCTCATTTAACAGGGTTATAAAAACCTCCATGTCTTTCCAAGTGTCTAAAATATTCTTGTCATGCCCACTTGCATGTGGTAAAATATTCTGTTTCAAGCAGCCGAATGTGAGGGAGGAGGGGTGCCACATGTTAAATTTAAGTCAGATCTTCTTCCAAAAAAAAAGAAAAAAAAAAAAAGAGAAACAAGCAGCAAACGAGTTTTTGCCTTAATGTGCCACCAGCTTTTACTAACTCAAATGACGCCTTAAAGGACACCTTGGATATTATTTTCTTCATGGTAAATTCTGTTTTAAGCTGTTTATTATTAACATTTTAGATGCATCAAGCTTTTACACTGTCTCTTGAAATTTCTAATTTTAATTTCAACCCTTGGTGGTCTTTAAGCCTGTAAAGAAAGGCTAATAAATTGGGAAAAAGCAAATAGTAGAGCACTGAAAGAAAAAAAAATGTAAATGAATTGGGCTGATTTGATAATGCCAACCACCACAGCGTGCAATAGGCCACAGACTGACGAGGGAGGGTCTGGGTGATGAGGGGACCCTGGGATCCAGAGCATCTTACCATCATTGGCGCTGTTGGCAACAAGCGAGCCCGTCTCTGGCATCCCCGTTTCACATGAAATTTGACGTATAATAATCGCGTTTATGAAGTTGGCCGCAGTCATGGTGGTCTTACCGAGTGCTCGGAGCTCTTGTTCCTGAATGGACATCGGTTTGTTTTGAGTCTTTTCCCTACTAGGTGTACCGCTTTCTCCACGGCCAGGAGGGTTATCCGACTGGGGAGGCAACAGATGCTGGGGTCGGCTTGAACCCGAGGGATAAGAACCGGGATATAGTCCTCCTGGACTGAGGTTGGACAACTTGGGGTCAGATTTACTGGAGGGTCCATGTTGATCCTGTGCATGTTTAGGCAGACCTCCCCTATTTTTGCCACCTTCACGACTCTGCTCTTTGGCTATACTTGAGTCCATGGCAGGTGGATAGGCCTCAGGGGGCATACCTGTCCTCAGATGGCCAGGGTAACCTTGATAACGCCCTGAGCTTGAGGGCATGGACCTGGGAGGGGAAAGAAAACCACACTTAGCATTCATACATTATGCATACAGTAAATCCTTCTGACCATTTTGGGAAATGTTACATGTTTCTTTCAAATCAACACAAATAAACTGTACTATACCGTAATACAGATGAGCCAGAGTGTTCACTGACAGACAGTGCCTTGCCCCCAGTGTTGTGCAGTACGCTTGGTCTCTGCTGCACAGTCTCCTGAGTGCGAGGTGAGACTGGAGAGTGCTGGTGGCTATAAGGTTGAGAAGAAGGTCGTGTGCTGCTACTGCTAGCTGAACTGTGTTCTGTACCTGAGAGATGAAAACACACTCATTTCACCAGTCTATTACTTTTCCACAATCTATATTTGGGGATCTTTAACTTTCAATTTATAGACTAAATGGATGTCCATACCTGGTCGCCAAATGGGAGCATGCTCCACTACGCCATGAGACCCACCCTTCTCACGGTCACGCTCTCTGTCCCGGTCCCGTTCCCTGTCTCTCTCCCGTTCCCTTTCCCGGTCCCGTTCACGCTCCCTCTCCCGTTCTCTGTCTCTCTCCCGGTCCCTTTCCCTCTCTCTATCCCGCTCACGGTCTCTTTCCCGCTCACGTTCTGAAGATGAAGATGTGCCTTGCATCTTGTTCATGTGTGAAGAACCAACTGTATAGAAAAGGGTGAGGAGGAAAAACACAATTAATAAAAACCAACAAGATTAAAGACAACAGGCAAGATATCTTGTGTGAACAGATTTGTACCAGGTGAGATGGGAGAGGTGTTGTAAGGCCTGCCAGGGAAGCTGGTGCTTCCCCCGGGCATGTAGGTGATGCGATCCATTGGGGAACCGGCTGCCCCTGCAGAGGGAGGGACCAGGACAGGTAAGTGTGGCACCTGAGATAGATCGATGATCCCTAAGGGAAGGAAAAAGAAGAACTGTCAACAAAGCCCTAAAAGGATATGTGAGATATTGTAGTAGAGGATACAAATAGATACGTTGTTTGCACACCAGTGAGTATGGGGATGCACAAATTCATTTAGCACCCTTGCCTTGTACTACTTGCCACAAAATAAAGCCTAGAGTTACATCAGTGTCAGATGTCTGTGTTCTCCATAAGCAAAGAATAATCTAACAGTATTATCAATTTGTGAACTCACATACTTTACCTTTATTCACTCACAGACACAGATACACTTGAAGTTTCCGCAGCACAATTACCAGTCGAAGTAAATTCAAGCTGGGTACTCTACTATTTGACTTTACCTTAGTTGATGCTGTGTACAGCCACATGGGCTAGGTTCCACCAAAGCTGCAACATGCAGTGTAGATAATAAATGGGTGAAAGTAAAAAAAAAAAAAAAAAGACGTTCTAATTCTATGAACACCACTTCATAGAACCTCAATTAAGCAGATTGTAAAAATGTTTACAACTTGAGAAACATCAAAGACAATAGAAGCAAGTGTGTGGTTTATTTGTGCCCATACCACGTGAAGCTGCAGGGTAGGGGAGAGGAAGTGGCTGGTCTCGTGGAGCGAGGCCCCTCAGCAGGTCAGACCGTTGCGCAGCCATTGCAGCAGCTGCAGGCCACTGGTGCATCTGCTGTGAGGTGATGTAGTCATTGAGCAGAGTCTGGCGGTTCTCCAGAGCTGCAGTGTCCGGAAAGCCACGAATGAGGTAGGGGTAGGGATGAGGGTATGCAGGGTTGGGGGCAAGGGGGCGAGGCAAGTAGTAGGCTGTAGGCATGGAGAGGAAAACTCTTGTTATTCACAAAGTACTGAATAGCAGAGGAAAATCACTGAAGTCCCTATGTAGGTAGAGTAAACTTAAAATTCATATCAAAGAAAAAGAGCAGTGTTGCACTTAATGTTATCACCGACCCCACAATAATGAGCAAATCTCCTGTCAAAGTTAGATGAAAGGAGCTCTAATCAGCTCATAATAAATGAATAAAAAGAAAACTGGAAACATGAGGTTGCACAGGGCTGGAAGGACCAGCATCAAGAACTGATGTTACAGATGAAAAAGTTCATATGGTTTCATATTAGACCAGCATGAGATCATGATTCAATATAACTGCCTTGACATTTTCAAAATTTACTTTATGCTACACTCAGTGACACTGACATCCTACAGGTAATTATTTTAGCTTCATCTCATCTAATTTGACTGTGGCAGTACCTGGGTCAATGGGGATGCCACGGGGCAGCGCTGCAGGATCAAAGGCTAAGGGGATCTGGCGATACACGTCTGCAGCGCCAAGACCCTGCAGCAGACGCTCATAGGTCTGTTGGTCTGGAACACCTGGGAGTGGGGACTTAGTGGCGCTCATCTCCCTGGGGGTTGGTGTGGCTTTCCTCTCCTGAGGTGGATTCTTATTGGAACCTGGAGTTTAAAGAGACAGTTGTCATTTTAAGCTCTGCTATTGCTTTCCATACATTAATACACATATTATATGTTCTCAAGAAAGTGAAAATGTTGCATGTGTAGTTATCCATGCATTTTTCTTCACAGACTCTTCACAAATACCCACCGTCATGCTGCCTTTGGCTTGCTTCTCTAGATAGTGGGGAGCCACGATGAGAGGGCCCAGGGTAAGGAGTCCGTAAGGTGCCTTTTTCCTCATAACCCACAGGGCTATGATGAGCTTTGCCTCCCTGCTCTGACCCTAGTGTTAAGGGAGATGATCGGGCCATTGAACTAGCCGTGCTGACCACTGCGCTGGGACGCCCTTTGGGTACCTCCTCATAGCGGCCCCTTTCCCCACGCATCTCCAAATGAGAGGGTGTGTTGTGGTAAGAACGTGGTGAACTGGCTATAATGGAACGGACATCATGACGTTTTCCTGATGCAGCCGGCTCTGGCTTCATGGATGATCCCTGGAGATGAGCATAAAAGGAATTAATGTACAATGCATTGAAAACATTAACATGAGGGTTTATATAGAATCTGTGTTCAATATTGAAACATAAATGTAATTACTTTTAAAGACCCTCTTACTAACTCCACAAGGAAGAACATTACTGCCAACAAAGATATAGACTAACTTCAGAGCAAAAGAATATGTATTGAACATCACAGAAAAGGCCATTGCTGTAGTCATGACAGATTACCTGTGCTATGATGCCTTCCTTGGTAGGTTGTCTAAGCTCCTCCCTGGGAATGAGATGGATCGAGCGCCCGGCCTCCTTGACCGTGGGAACCATAGACTCTCTCGCCTTCAATGGTTCAGAAAGTGAACCAGGCCCACGAGGTGGGGAGCCCTCTCTCTTCATCTGTTTCGCCTCCCTCCTCAGGTAACCATCCTGAGGGTCCAGATGACGAGGTATACCTGAAATCAAGGTATTATATTATTTGCATCCCAAGAGGAACGGCACAGCCTTTCTTTACGTAGACAGAAGAGCTGAGAATACACAGGAAAGACACAAAGAATGGTTCTGATCGGATTATAGAGGCTCAGGGATTTTAAGAGGAGTTTCCTTTACTACTATCTCTAGGCAAGATGAGACAAGATGGTTTTTGGAGTTAACAGATTAAGATATTAATATCAACATGAAAGAAGTCATGCTGCCAGTGGCAAATTTCTGGTAAGCTAAAACAATCTGTCTTTTGAATAAAAAGGGCTGTCTCTGCAGCTCTGCTGAGTGAGCACTCCAAGTACAAAAATGAGAGCACAACGAGTGAGAGCCTCCAAGGGAAAAACAATCAGAACAGAAATGACAGATAAAACAGTACTTTATATTAAACCACATTTTCTTGCAGGTGGACATATTTATGTAAAGTGAACAGATACAGTATTAACAGTCAACTCCTTAAGAACTTCTCTAGACATATTTAAGATTCTATAAACATCCATACGTCACCTAACAGACAACAACGTTAAGCTTTTTCTTTTAAATAATCAAACATACATCAAAATTATTCTTTTATGATTATTAAGAAGAACTCAAGCACCACTATCACGTCTGCTAGTTTTTCCTCAGAAGCTGTCCTACCTTGTGAGATGGAGCCACGGATGTGATGAGCATCTTTGTAAGAAGTGTGGTGTGGACTGTCCCTATCATGAGGCATTGCTCTTACAATCAGGCCTAAAAATGGGGAAAAAGGGGGTTGAATGTGATTAAACCAGCCAAAGAAAATGACAAACGGAGGTACACACTGAGCGACAGAAGGACAAGTGGTGTCTCTTACCTTCACAGTTGGCAGCAGACAGTGAATCCCTCAAGGGCAGCCCTCTAGGAGTCCCTTCCATAACATCATAAGGACGCTTTAGCCCTAGGACTTCCCCAGGTTGCCCAGGACCTCGGCCCTCATCCTTAGGAGTCTGAGAAGGTGGGCCTGAAAATGACAAAGGGCCAAAGTGAAAGACATACAGAGGAGAAAAGTCACAACCATAATCCTGTAAATGGTACTACTTAGAAATACTAATGAGGTGTAAGTCATGAATGACCTAAAATGTAGTGCAGTAGTTGAGAGATTAATTTAGTGGAAACCATTTTACTTATTGTGCTTGTGTCAAGATCAAAAAGAAAGTAACAGACTTTTTCACAGCAGACATTATGGCTCATCTCAACAGGAAGAACACAGGTGATTCTAAAAACGTTAATGATGGATCTGTTCCATTTCAGTGTCCCAGAAAGCCATTACACTGAGCTGGCATGAACAAACTAAAACCCAGGAACTAAAGCACCTACATGAAATACAGTGACTGAATTACAGTAATTATACCTGTTCATTTTCTGCCACAGTGACTTTCAATACCTGCTATGGAGAATGCATACTGGTGGATGGTGTAGCAGGTATGTTGTAGTCGAGCTGAACACTTACGGTCGTATGTGAGGATATGGGCGCCTATGCCCTCGTAGACCACATGGCCTTTAGACAGAGCCTCATCCCTCTCCCGCTCAGATCGGCTGCTGCTGTCTTCTGTGACCAGACGAGTTATGGTTCCTTTATACAGCACTTCAGCCGGTGTCCCCTGTGGAGAGGGAAGAAATGAGACTGGCGTGTTATCATCCCAGACAACAGCAGGTGATCTAAAGACAGAGTTAAAAGCCTGGTCTTACAGTCTAATTTTAATATGATGGGGTGTGGGAACTAGAAAAGATTATTCTGGCAACCATGTGCATGCTGAACTTTCTACAGAGGATGAAAAGATGAGAGCTTTAGTAATCCCACAGGAAATTCGACAGATAATGGAGAATAAAGATATATTTGCTCTGTTATTTTAAATTCTTGCTATAACATGTTAAAAGCAAGGATACATTTTAACATAAGCACATCACTTGTAATACACTAAAATACTATAATAATACTATGATTTTTAGATTTTTTTGTCACTATTACACATTCAGATTTAGTCATAGCAAATACAAAAAATGTCCACTGTCAGGTTCAAGTACATATATTGCCGAGTTTATGGCTTTCAGTTTTTGTGCTTCAAATATTTATACTGTGCAATTTTTGCTTTTACAATGCAACACCTGATTTTATTGTGTTACATGACCTAAATTAGCGCGATAATGAAACTTGACAATAGATAAGATAAACCTAACTACCAGTTGTATGGCGACATTCTGTGCTGACAGTTACACCACTAAAGAATAATCACACAATCCATCACAAAACAAGTCCAAGCCAAGCGATTAAAATCTGATCAATTAAATTAGGAATAAAGAGCTTTATTCAAGACTGATGAACCTTATGCAATGTGTTTTTCAATGTAATATGAAGATTGTTTTAGATGCAGAACAGATGCATTGTGCTTCTTGAATCGTTTTACCCCAGAGAGAGCATGTTACAACAGTGAAAGACAATGGAACAAAAAACCTAGAAATAAACCAACACACAAGTAAGAAAAAAGACAAAAACATAGCTTTGAAATACAAAAGATGTGGAGGTGGTGAATACTTGGCAACAGCAGCAGCTGTGTTGAAAACTTTTGAGTCACATCGGTTGTACACTGTGTATGAGTCATGGTTTTACACTACTTGGTGAAGAGACCAGAGTGGAGGTGGATGACTGAGTTGGAGGTACAGTACTAGTGTACAAGGTCACATTTCTTGGTTGTGTATAAAAACTCCAAGAGGTTTCAAAAGATAATGCTGAATGTTTGGGGCATGAGTTGTAATGTTTCATCTGACCTTCACTCGCTGATCAAATGGCATGAATTAAAGTAGCCCCATATTACTCAAAGAATACAGCCATATTACCATAACCATACCACACGCATCAAGTGCTCCATCCAACTTAGAAAATGAAATCATCTGTCCCATAAGAATAAAATGTGTTTCTACCTTTAACTTTTTCTTTACTATTCTACCATAGCGAATGACGGAACACCATCTGCAGCACTTATTTTCCCTCTTGTGCCAGGTAGGCATATCAATGACTGGGTTTATCCAGTGACTAAAGTAAATAGATAAATAAAAGAAGGAACAGATGCGGTACAGTTTGTACCTGTTGCTACGGTGACTAGGGTCACTAAGAGCTGTGATTATGTCACAGCAGCAGGGAGATCCTGCAGTAACAGCACTTGCCGTGCCTCATGACCTCTCAACAACTGTGCTGCCGTCTTTCATCATGAGCACACAAATCAAAACCACGTAATACAAGCTGTTACACTGACTGGGGGAGTGTTTAACTGTATGGACAGGCTCTAAAATAGAGCTGATAATGCAAAATCAAGCCACAGGTATATATACTGATGAAAGGAAGAGGAGTTTTTTCCTTTAATGGCCATATAAACAGGTGACATCACGAACCTTAACCCAGTTTGACAGTGTCAGTTTCACTTCACTATTTAAACACACAAGTCCCTGAACTAAGCAAATCCCAGCAGCCTGAGCATGTAACTCCTGCACAGTAGTCAAAGATGCCAGCAATAATCATGTCTCACAACAAATTGTAACAGGACATTACAAAACATATTGTGTGTAAAACCTGTTAATATTTATGCCTATAGTTTTGAGGTTTTGTCATGCACTACTAGTATTATCTGGGACTGATAACTATGTAAGCACAACACAGTGCAAATTGCTGCATTGCAGTTTATTTTGCTAACCCTATCTGTATGGCCTGTCCAGAGGTTCTCCAAATAAAGAGGAAGAGAAGTGTTTGTCAGTTCTCTGTTGTAATGCACTACTCCAAATTTGGACAAGGTCAGCAGAATAGTCATAATGCACTTGTATCAGGACTAACACACCCAATGCAGTGATGAACTGCACAAAGAGGAAAGTCTGCTACAGTAGGAGTAAAATCATAGTGAGAGGGAATTATTTCCTAATAATGCCGGATTACTACATCCCCTTTCAGTGCAATCAGTTGAGGAAGATGAGCAGTTAATGAGAACCTGGTTCTATCAGAGGTTTATTCAGTTTAAGGGGAGGGGAGACCAAGTCCTTACTCAAGCGACATTTTTGGGAGTTTCCCACATAGTAATAATAATAATAATAATAATAATAATTTCTGTGTAAAATTTGTTGAACTTAATTTGGTGCTGTATCTAAATAACATAACGTGCCTGCACTTGAAAACCCTCAGCCTTTGGTAAACACAAATGTTTTTGCACATACAGACAGACAGACAGACGGACGGTCAAACACCAGCAAACTGGACTAACAATTTATATGCAAACCTTTCTTGGGTCAAACATACACTGCCTGTGCAGCTGTGTTAAGTAGGAAAATGAACATTCCAAATTAAGCCCCATGTCAGTAAATACTAAATCTAATAGGTCAAAGCACACTTGACCATGCCAGGTCAGTCCTGTTTAGTACTGCATGATGGATGTCCAGAGTTAGTTCACCTGAGTGATGGAGCCTCCTCGGTAGGATATTGAAGAATCTGGATGCATTCTGGTCCCTGGGATGCCCTTGGTGATACTGCCTCCTTGTACAGCTGGAATGGAAGCTAGAGGTTAAAAAGATAGATTTTTATAATTTAAAACAAGGTGTACAACTGCATTAACCATACTTCAGCAATGAAACACAGAGTAAGCAAACTAAGAAAGATATTAAGAATAGCATGTGCATACAACAATATTAACATGATTGTGAATTAAAAGGTTTACAAAATGAACCAGAGTAAATGTAACAAACCCATTTGATCACTGTTGACCTAAAATTGATTGTCAATTCCCAAAAAGTGTACTATTCTATGAATGTTTGACCCTTATCAGCGCCCGGTGCATACAGTGTTTACCAGAGTTAAACACAAGGATGCCTCCTGGTCTCCACATACTTGAAACATTACTGTAGTTTGACAAGCTTCACTGAACTGAAGCCATTGCTTTTCAACCGGTTATACAGCTTGTGCTTGTTTAGGCTACTCAAGTATCTTTATTGTCTTGACGACACACAGGGCTCATTTGGATTGGTGTCGATCTTTTTCGGTGCATTATTATTTCAGTATTAATGTAAGCATGTAACATCTTGATTGGTGGCAAAGGTAATCAGTTTTAATTAATCTTTAATGCTGTTATTTACTTGGAAAGTAACAGTAAAATTTACAGAAGGGAAATGCAGGTTGTAATACAGTTCAGACCACCCACCTCGTCCAGACGCACTATCATGAGGTGGCCCCTGTATCGACAGGTTATCAGGTTGAGAGGACGAGCTGCGAGGGGATAGCTGTTCCTGCTTTATCACGGGGAAAGAACCTGTTGCGTGATACAAAACAGTTAGGGGATGAAAGAACAGAGAAATGGTAAGGAAACAGACATAACTACATATTACCAACTTCAAAGGTTTATAAAAGTTTAATAGCCAACACTGTACTAGTATGTCAAGTATTGTAGGATTAAATTTACAGGAAGAGCAGCCATTTCTACTCACCCACTTTCCTCTGATCCATCCAAGACAACCCCATCTGTGTGGGGGGTACTTTCCCATGGTCCAACCCATGGGCTGGGCTGTGCAGCTGCACTGGGGTGCCCTAAAGTCAAGCAAAACATGGTCAGAATAGCGCAGTATTACATATGCTATGAAAAATGGGTTATCTGGTTCAAATCTTTTACTGTTCTTGTCTGTTTCTACGCTTTATGTGGTGCTATACCTGTGTGATGGAGCCCCCTGGCTTGGTGGAGGAAATGAGAGGTGGGGGCTCTGGCATTGGAAGGGGTCTCACTGCAGCCAGCCTGCCACTGTCCTGTGGCAGACCAGGGATGGACGGGTGGCCCGTTTGCTGGAACGCTGGCAGATACATAAGGAGAGTCAGTTTGATACCAAACATAAATGCTGTATGGAATGTATGGAAAATATTCTGCTGAACTCCTACACATGAATACACATGTATTTCCCATATAAGAACAGGATGGGGAGGGGCTCACAGTTGAAGTGGAGCAGGTGCTGGTCATGACTGATCTTGGCCATGTCTCGTGGGGACATGGGGTATGGAGACATAACGGGCCGACCTAAGCTGGAGGTCCGCAGGTCATCAGGGCCCAGAGCCTGCTTCTTGGCTTCACCATGTGGAGAAAAAGCCCGGGACTTTTCTGCAAAACAAAAACAGAATTAGGTCAAAGCACTCAAGCACTCAACTACATTTGTGCTGTTCAAGAAGCTGTCCTTTGGCTGCTGCTACTTCACCATGTCATCACTGTCAACACTTGCGCTTTCTGTGGAACACATCCAACAAATACCACAACTTCTTTACTACTACTTTAATACACAAGAACACACTGCTACGAATAAAGCACAGATAGGGTTTTGACATGTTTGGCTGCATCAAACAATGTAACTGGATAGATATGGTGCAAGTGACGAAGGAAAAAGAACCTATGTAGTCCCAGCAGGAGGTGTAGTAACCACCTCTCAAACACACCACAGATCATCACATCCTCACAAAAGCATTTCATCTCACATAAAACACGCACAAACCAGATAAATTGCTTTCCTACTACAAGGTATTATGTTCAGTCTTTAAGCTAAATGCTTGTAAAAGTTTGCAAATCTGCCTCTGCAGAGGGTATGTAAAGCATTTTTATTCCCTAAAAATTCATAAGGAAGAAAAGGTGGTTTCTATGCTTTGGACTTCACAGCTGGTCTGCCCACTGGGTTATGAAAGACCTGTCTTTGTCTGGGCTGTTGCTAAAAGTCTTACACTGTGCTCTCAGATATTCACATTCCACCGGCTCACAGTAAGTGCACTGAACTAGACTATATTCCCTTCTGGGTCAATAGCAATACCAGATCATTTATCAGTTCCCTTCTACATGAGTGTCCCAGAAACACCTGAATACCCCAAACACAAAAGAACACAGATTTCAAGGTTAGTGCATGTAGCAAGGACCAACTAAGTAAAACTAGATCAAATAATATGCAGCACTTTCATTAACCTTCAATTTACAGAGGTAATATTTTCTCTTTTCAGCGCTAATTCAACAGTGTATTTCACAGACAAACAGCCTTCAGTGAGTTCTACTCCTGAGATTTGCTTACTCGTGAAGTACTGATGTAAATAGTGATCTGAATGTTTTACCAGCAACTCAGTGCAATAGGCAACACAGACAGGATTGTGTCGTGAGGGAGGTTTTGTACCATCTTTGTCGCTGGTGGAAGGGCTGCGTGGTCGGACACGAGGACTGCTACTGCGAAGAGCGTCTCTGTCTGCTTGTGGGGTATAAGGCTGTGGTTTTCCTGGCTGGCCTGAAAACTGCTGCTGCTGTTGCAGCTGTTGCTGTTTGACCTCCTGAGAGGACTCCCCATGAGCCATGGTGATCTGTTGCTGGTACAGTGCCAGGGCATGGGGAGGTAGTGCAGCTTTGCCACTACCACCACTCCGCTGATTGCCCTGCACAGAGGCCTCTGGCATCTGCACACAAGGATGAGAGGCAAAGAAAACACGTACACACATTATATACACACCGCTCACATGACACAAATACACTCCTGCCTGGCATTTGACATATGGTTTGCCACATACAGTGTCTGATCACCATGATAGCAAAAAAAAAAAAAAACATCTCTAATTTCTTGGTAAGCTGAAGTTTCCCTGGTGTCTGGCATCTTATTTCTTCTCCACAAAGTAATCCATCTCTTCATCTTCCATCTGGCTGGCTTATCTTATACAAATATAACTTAGCAATCTCACCACCTATATGGTTATCTCTTCAAGCGAGGAGACAGGGGTAGCGAGAAAGACTGTGTTTATATGATCTGTGCAAGTCAAATGGGATGTTTTAAAAGGGCTGGCAAAGCTGACATTTCATCTGATTGTTGTACAGTGTGTGAGAATCTAGGTGTATATTAAGCACAGAGACAGATAAAGTTCAACTTGTGACTCACAATGGGTGGTATAGCAGCAGCCCTCTGTTTTAGCTGCTTCAGGTCCATGGGCTTCTGTAGCGCTGAGGATATGACTCCGTCGTGAGCATAGTTTAGTAAGCTTGGCCGTGGAGAAGTCATTCTATAAACACAGACAGAAACACTATAGGTTAGTGCCCTCACTTGAACCCCAATACAACAATGCATTAGAAAATAACTCCACGTGGTGGAAACTCGAGAATCTGATTATGTTTCCGTCCTACATACCTGCCTACCTTCTCTCCAGGAAGCAGAGGCACATCTTACTCACAATCCTTACTCATTAGACAAAGTATTCAAAGACAGAATGCTGAGGAGTCACAGGAATACATGGGATGTATGTGGGATTTATGTAAAAACAGGTTGAGAATGTGGAGGAGAAAAAAGTGTACTATGGCCTCCACATCTGTCGAAAGCACACAGCACTCACTGAATCACAGACACACACATGCACACACACAAATACACACTCACTCCCTTTGTTTGCTTTGGCAGAGAGGGCAGCGTTTCCCTCGGCTCTGCCAGTACATGCAGTCTGCTGTCATGGAAAAAATTGAACAAATACCGTGCAAACAAGACTAATCACTCCTCCCACGCACTTTGACACCCATTTTTTGTGCCCTCATTCAGACAAACACATATATATAAAATATACACTGCATATAGTACTCTCATTCACACAAAGTGCAAATAAAATCTCTGGCTGATAGAAAAGAGCAACCTGTGGCGTACACACAAGTGGTTTTCCAAATACGGCTTCACTGCAGTACAGTGTAGCTAGGCAACTAAAAACACTTCAAAACCTTTGGTGCTTTATTTTGTGTTGTCTGCTGTGGTAAACCAGAGAAGTAGAACACCTAGTAAATCAACCCTCAAAAACCATTCGCCCTTTGACACTGAGAGGTTTGATCAGGCTCATCAGTAAAACAATATAGAAATACCTAGAAAAACAATTAATTTATTAAACTGTAAAATAGAAAATGTTGTGGGGAGAGGGGCTTTGCTTTGAAAAAACAATTTTGGCTGCTGTTATGATGAGCCTTACCTGGTCTTATCTGTGTTGTCAGTCTCCTCAACCTCATCAGCACTACAAGTGGCACTAGAGTCACTGTCGCCATGGGAGCCCGTTTTGGCCCCATGGTCCTTCTTGGAGCTCTTGGTGGAACTTTTCACATCCTCTGTGTCTGCAGTGGGAGGTTTTTTGTCTGTGGAGTCGCTGGGAGGTGGTGGTTGCAGCTGATCCTTAATGAGCTCCCCTGTCTCAGTCTTTATCTCCTGCTTGATGGCAGCATCTGCATCTTCTTTAACTGGAGGTTTCTCGTCCCCTGCCTGGCCCGTGTCTGAGCCAGCCGCCTCCTTGTCTCCAGAGTTAGAGCTGCCCTTTGACCTACACGAGCCATCCTCCTTGGCCTTGCTGTCCTCTGACGAGTGTGGCGAAGGCAAGCTCTCCGTGTCAGAGCTGTTGTTGGCTCCACCTGAAAGAGAAGCAAAGAAACATAGATCAGAGGATGAGAATAAGTGTCTACTGTAAACCATATTTTATCTCCATGTCCTTTTTTTCCCTCCCTCTTTTCTCCATCTCTTTCAGCTAAACCAGATTCTCCACAGTGCTACTCTTCTGTCTAATCAGGTTTCACTGTACAATAAGGAGGAACACAAAACCAATTGGGTTGATGGACGGAATCCCCCAGGGCTTCAGCGTTCTATTGTGGAAGTACAGACTACACAGTATACTTCTATCAACAGACTAGAGCCGTATATTCAGGGCACTATTATGTTTGTCATAGTGGAAGATGATTCCTTGAGCTACAACAATGAGCAACTCAAGGGTTACATGGTTACATTAAGGCTCAGAAAAAGGACATTTTGGCCACAGTAAGCCTGTTAAGAAATCTATTTTACTTCATTCCATACATTTCACAAATGACATCTCTAAAACAGGGATTTTACATGGTTAAATACTGATGTACAGAAAATGTTTGTCAATTTACAGAACATCTTTTCTATGTACAAACTGGCACTGGAAACAACTGGACGGTGCAAGCTACATCAAAAATTATTTTCTTCTTTATTCACCCAGTTAGTCCAGACTAAGTCTAGCTTTATGATAATGATTATGTGAAATATCAGAATAATAGAAGAGCTACATTTCAATATTGTCCCATATTGATTTTCATCATATTTTCGGTTGATCAAAAGTTTACTTGCGCTTAAATATTTATAGGGTTGTCTTTGTGCAGCTTGAATAAAAACGCTTGCAGTAGCCTGTCACAAGCTCCACATATCAGGAATTTTGGCCAAGTCCTCCTGCAGAGCTTGTGCAACTGATTCAGGTGTGTGGGTGTCTTTGTACAAACTCGCCTTTTCAATTCAGCCCCCAAATGTTCTATTGGATTAAGGTCAGGGTTTTGTGATGGCCACTCTAAAATATTTACTTTGCTGGCCTTAATCCATATTATTACCATTATGGAAGTATGCTCCAGATCAATACCTTTCTGAAATATGTGTCAAAGCTTCATCCTGACTGATGAAATTTCAAAATGTACACATAATTCTCCTTTATGATGCCACCAGTGAGGTCTACTAAAGTGACAAAACAACATCTCAAGCCACAACTTTCTCTCTCCATGATCATCACAGCCAGTTACATATTCTAATCTCATCGGAGCAGAGCACATTCCTTCCAAGGCAAGATCTTTATCATTAACAAACTTTAGTCTAGGGTTTTATGCAAGCTTTTAAAACAGTGTCTTCTTCACTCTACTGTGGACAGAGATACTTCTGTGCATCCAACATCTTTACTAGTTCAAAAAGTGTTGTCATGGTTCTGAATCTGTCCAACCACAATATCACTTGTACTGATGAACACATATATAGCTATACATCATGTGTTTTGTCTGACTTCACTGGATCTGAAAGGAGGCATTATAATCTAGCCTTAATTAACTAACAAAGGGAATATAAATCATTACATTTTCTGACTTGTGACAACTCCATATCTAGTGAGTGGCGTACCTTCTCCATCTTCAGGTGCCTCCTCTTCATTGCCACTGGCCCCTGAACCCTCCATCTCCTCCTCCTCAGCTGCATATGGAGCACTGGCCTCCTCACTCTGTGAGGCCTTGCCCCTGCGACGGGCCTTTCGCCCCCTCTCCTGGTGAAAATAAACATATAATAAAAAAATAAAAAAAAGACTAATGGTATGCTAAAAGAATGAATTACTTCACTTGGCAACCATCATGAGTTATAGTATTATCAAGTCAAGCATGAAGCACATATGACTCAAAAATGTTCCCTATGGTTACCGATTTCATTTTATGCTGCTGCAGAATCTCATCCAGTTTCTGCCTTTTCTTGTAGTTGAAGTAAAAGTTCTTGCATTGTGACACAGTTTTTGATCCCACCATCTTCGCGATGGCGGACCAATTTCTACCATACTGGAGAAGGCCTGGAATTAACAGATGGTTAAGCAGAGGGATTAGAATGCCGGACAGGCAGACATAGCATTGCATAACAAAAACATCTCCTTTCCATATCAAATAAGGCTTCCTGTGCAGCTGTAAAAAATGATGGAAGTAGAGCACTTGTTGTAAAGACTGTAAATCTAATGATCATTTAATTTTTATAGTATTACTAATAGTGCACAGTGCAAGAGACTCTACAATAAATCAATGGCATTAAACATCTGTCTCAAAACAGCTGTCAGACCTGGAGGATAGCCAGGGAGTTAACTTTGTGGTACCAAATTAACACAGTCCTGCTTTCCATGCAGGAGCGTGGCTTAATACGAAATATACCAGGAGAAAGTAAGTGAGGGGAGGGCTTGTGTGGTGGTTGAACTGTCACTCGGACCAATGACATCACTAACTCTCCCCACCAGGGTCATTCTGTGTCATATTCAGACTGACTTTGATGTGACCCAGTTCCAAGAAACCCTGGTCCTTTACCCAGTCAACCACATGACTGTGCCTTACACAAGAGTCTACAGGCACCCGCTGGGCCAGAGCTGTGATAGATCAACCTGTCATGAAAATACACACTCACACGCATATACACAACTGTTTAGTGTATGTGTGCTAAAAGAAGACATGTAGAGAGCAGTCAATGTGTATGTCCGAGTAAGTGAGAAAGACAGATAGTGTAGAATTTGCGCTGGTGTTTCCCCTCTAGAGTCTGCTGTTAGCTAAAAGCAGCTCATTAACAGTGTGTGCTATAAGAGGCTTAGCTTACACCACCCACTTGTTTCCTGTGCCAGCCTGACAGGTCCTGGCAGCAGGACAGCCTCTCAAATTGTGTTTGTGTGTGTGGTGGTTGTTATTAACGGGCACAGTGCCAAAACCTCCTGGGACAACCTTGGACATGGGTTCAGAGGTCTGTGCACCTCATCGCTTAATGGAGGCAGTAGGACAACAAGCACAACTCATAGCCAAAGGAGAGAAAAGGACAGCCATTTACAGCCCTGTCTATTATTGTATAAATCAGGATGTCTGACTGATAGCAACATGTTTTTCAAGAATAAGCAATACTTTAAATAACTGTTCACCTCTATCGTTATGAGCACCAATCATACAGTTTATCCATCACACCTTGAGAAATCGGATTTAGAAAACAGTTTGTATTTTGATAGGGACATTTATAATTATTATATGAAAACACATGAATATTGACAAATAAAAGCAATCCCTTGTAACAACCACTGTATTTTTCTTCAAACTGACATAAGTGCATCATCTTGAAAGTCTGACAACATCTGCTGTCAGTGTCAATGGTGAGAATTTATTAATGCCAGTATAAAAAGAACCATAACAAGGAACGGTGATCTTAAAGTCTGAGCTGCTGTCTGAAAGCTACTGCGCACCTACAACCTGTCATGTCCTAAAGTGGAAGAGATATTTCAGCTGAAATATTCATCGTTACCACTAAAGGCTTTGCTAGAAAAGCTTCTATAAGGGAGAAAAGAAAACAGGTCTGGTGTCCCCAGCTTACTCCAGAAGAATCTGTGACCAGCTATCAACCTTTAACAGCCGACTACACACAAACACACTTGTGCACAAGCAAAACATTCTCAAAGGCACGTACAGCAGCACGGTATCACATACATTCAAACCAGTAAGACAAGCACCCAAGCACCTTTGTTGCACCTACTGAACCCACGGTACTGTACACAGCAATTCAATTTACTGAGAGTCAAAGGTCACTTTGTTATGACCTCCAACTATACTGCGTTTATTCCACAGTATGCAAGTACACAAAGCATAATCCAAAACAGCTCTGCTTGACTCTGGGCCTAAGTTGCTAGAGCAACACACAAGGAACAAGCATCCAATCAGCATCAGCCATATTGAAGCAGGTGGTAGCCTTGCACCCAATAAGAACAGTGTATTCCCATTAGCTCCTCCCAGAGAGAGTCCAATCAACACCTTGTGCAGCTAGAACGTGGTTGTTCCTGTCTGTCACATGCCTGTCACTCCAGCCGTCGTCTCGTGGCCCCTGCTCTGGATAACACTATCAGACAGTCTGATCTCTGGAGGGCCAGCCGGGAAGCTCTTCAGGGCTGGGCCTTCCGATCCAGAGCAGAGATGAAAACAGCTCAGTCTCTGTGCTCTTCCTGCCAGCTGGCTTGATACTTGAGCCGGTGTCAGGTTGACATGCTCCAAAACAGCACATGCTCCTGGCCTCTCCCCTCCCTTCCTCTCACTGTGTACCCCCTGTGCTTCAGTGAGTGCTGGTCTGTTCTTCTTTGCCGTGTCTCTCCCCAATGGCGGTTGTCTGGGAAGACTTCCACAGGAAAGTGGGACTGTGGGGCGGTGCTATGTGCTCAGCCTCTCTCTCCCCTCATCTGATCTCTCCTCTATCTCTCTTTTTTCCCTCCCTCCCTCAGTCAGTCCGTCCCTCCCCCTGCCTCACTCTGCCAGCAGGCACAGAAGCAAGCACGCACACACTAACCAGTGCACACACAAACGCATGAGTGAGTAGACACTCACTCGAACCCTCTCTCTGTCTCTCTTGTTAATACTCTAGCACACAGACGCAAACACACACAGGCAGTCCAAGAGTAAACAGAGAGCAGAGAGAGAGGAGATAGAGAGAGCAGAGCCACTGAGCCAAAGAGACAATGGAGAAAGGGAAAGGATATAGAAATGGAGAGTAAGCAAAGAGAGAACAGGGGGAGGCAAGAGGGGGAGAGAGGGAGTTGATGTTGATACCATGAGAAAGCATAAAGGCTTTCACATTTTTCCTGACTGACCTGCTTTTCATCTTGAATGTGACCTCTCCCCAGTCTATAACAACACAGAGTGAGAGGAGAGAGAAAGTGAGTGGGGAAAGAGTCGCTTGCCAAATCTTCCACAGCACTTGCCAATCTGGGCCGCTGCCATCTCCCACCCAAGAGAAACGGACAGAGAGAAACAGAGATAGAGCAACAGCGGAGGAAAAAAGGGGGGGAGAAAAAAGATAATCTAGCATTCTCTACCTGCTGCTCCTTTAAATGGGTTCTTCCAGCAAGCAGAGCAGGGGCCATTATCCAGCTGCCTGCCTGCGCCCAAGCAAAGCCTGGCAGATTAGTGCACTTACATAAACACCTGCCAAGAAGGGTGCACATGCAAACACATACAGCTCTGTGTATGCGCAAAGACACAACCTTTGCAACACATTTCTTGAACACCTAAACACACAGGCTGAGATGGAAGGTTTATGGGAGGCGATGTACAAAGCTTAGCTGCCCCTTGTTTGAGGTATCTTTATGAGCAGTGAAGACAAGTGTGAGCCACCTCAGAGTGTGACATCTTTAACAGCCCTACCATGCTTGCTTATGTTCAGCCAGGCACTATAAATGCCATTATTCAGATCTGTTTAGCTCAAGGGGATAAACACATTAACATAAGGATACCCAAGCCTCTTTAAAACAGGTACACATCAAGTACCTGTAAGGGAAACCACCTTGACAAGTTTACCCAATACTGTGACGAAGTGCAAATTGGTACTGAGGGGTGTGCATTCTTGGAAGGGGAATCCCTTTTGGCAGATGTGGAGGGAGTCGTTAAAACTAATGAAAAATGGGCAACAGCAGCTCGTCATTTTCAGTCCTTGGTACTGTAGTTGGAGCTCTATGGTTGCAGTTACATAAGCCCTTCATAGAAGCCCTGCTCCCACTGAGCTGCCAGGCTAATCCTCTGGGATGGAGCGCCCCACTAATCCCACTGCAGGAGAATGGAACTGAAGACATTAACCAGGATTACTACACAGGACCATGTTCAAGCCAGGCCAGCACCCGTTATCACAAAATAACCCATTAACACACAAATGCAAACCCCAAATTGTAGGAGATGTCACACGTACTGACATGGGCAGTAAGGTGAATGTGATAACTTGCCTAAACCAAATGCAGTTTCAATATCAGGTTCAAGAAGCTGATAGGAACTCAGAAGAGACTTAATCTACTATTTATTATTCAGAACAACAGGTTCAATTACTCATAAGCAGAAATGAGTCACAGAAGGCTGATGATGACACACCATATAGAAATGGCCACAAAGCAGCTGCCTTGCAGAAGAATTGTGTTGAGTCATGAGGAGACACCAGGATTTGACTTTACAAAAATAACACTTAGGAACCTGAGACCAAGTAAAAAAAACAAAACAAAAAAAACATGCAATTTAAGAACTGATAATATAAGGTATCAAAAGGTGATGATGTTAACAGCAGTGCTTCTAGCCATCCTTATGTCACATAAAATGTGTCTTTTTAAAATACTCAAAGGAACAAAAACCAGGTCTGACAGTCATTTTGTTATAACAGATCAGTGGGGAATCCCATCCAAAAAGCACTACAAATGAAAAACCACAGAGTAAGGACCTCATTCAATCAATGACTCAAGTAGAGACTCATGTATTGCACGCGACAAGCACTGTGAAACACACTTGTGCTCACTGGTGGTGGAAGGAAAATGGGCACAGTGTCAGCGACCTCTGTGAATCAGCCATAGGCTTCTGGGTAATCTTCAGTCAGAGACAATAAACAGGCCAAGTTAATGACTGCCGCAATGGCAGAGGCTGGCTGATAAGAGGCAGATTTTATAGCCTGCTTGATAAAAAGACAGGCTGCCTTGACCCAGAGAAAAAGGGGAAACAGCTCCAAAGAGCTACAGCCCCAGTTCAAGCAGACTAACAATATTCACGCTTAGACATAACCTTCAGCACGTGGCGGTTGCTGCCTCACTAACAGGAAGTCACAACCTCATCACTTTTCTACTGCGAAAAAAAAAACTGAGTGTGCTTGGGTTATTGCTAGTGGGGTTTTTTTTTCTTATTTTTTTGCATCTCTATTATGCACATTGAACACAATGAATTTACACCTCACGGGAGAAGAAAAGGTTTACTTTGTGTTACCTTTTTTGGCAGTTTCCATCTCTTCTTCAGTCCAGCGAGAGCTCTCATTCATCTCCAGATTGGCTGTTTAAGAGAGAGAGGGAGAGGGAGAGAGACAGACAGACAGAGAGAGAGAGAGAGAGAGAGAGAGAGAGAGAGAGAGAGGGAGGGAGAGAGAACCACAGTTAGAGGCGGCAGAAGGAGGGGGGAGTGGGCAGTTGTCACAAAGTCAGTTAGGGAGTGACTGACAAGTGAAAGAAAGAAGAGCGAGGAATTGGAGAAGAAAACAGAATAAAGAGGGTGGGGGGCGGGGTAGATTTAACTGCTTGCCGGTGAGGCACTGCAGTGTGGGTCGCTAGGGACTGTTTGTTTTAGATGGAGGAAGCAGGAAATCCAAGGAGAGAAGTAAGTTAATGATTATAGACATAACAACTGGCTTCTTTCCCCACACAGGCCATAAGCCAGGCCGACCCTGGCCCTGCCTGGCAGTCAACGGAGCTGGAGCGTGCGTTTATATGTCCTCTATCCGGACCTTTGAAGGGCACAGTGGCCACCATTGCTGCCAGCAGGGGAACAAACAGTGGCGGAGGGGGGCTGCAGATGAGAGCCCCTACAGCTCCAGTCACCTGGGGATTCCCTGTGTCTAAACCTGTGCAGCAGGAGTGACTGTACCAGGTACACACAATTGCTGAAACATCAAAAACTGCTGATAGCCTGCAGCAAGAGTGTTAGTGTCTGCATGGCTGACTTACCACCTGCAAGGAAACAAAGAACTAAATAGGGGACATTGCTGACACGCTGAGTATTATGTCCTCTATAAATATACTTTTGTCTTCTGCTAATAGATAACAATTAAAATACATTCTAATTGCAGTTGTTTTTTTCTGTGTTTTGACTCCTTACAATATCACTTTTAGGTGCCCTGTAGGCAAAGTGTGTGAAAAGACAGACTGGATGAGTGAAAACAAAAGGAACAACAGTGCACTCTTGTGGTGAGGACACAACTAGATCAAAGGTGACAAAGTCGAGATGAAACAAATTTCTCATCAGTGCTGAGCTCTATTCCTGCATGGCTGAATTTGAATATTTTATCAATTAATTGTCAAATTCAATTGTACACAGTAAATAAAAGGTTTCTTTCGATGAGTTATTTCAATACGTAGCTTATGATAAATGAGCATATTTCTTGTCACGTCTCTTATGTTAAAATCGCATGGAGACTAACATGAGAATGAAGAGAGGATAACACAACAAAGGCAAAAGTGGTAATAAGTGGTGGTGCAACAGAGACTGACCAAGCTCATTGTTAATGGGTGGTGTGGTTGTCTCCTCCACTTCACTGGTCATAGAGCGAGTGATGCGGCCCTTGCGGCGCCCCTGGCTGTTGGCTGTGCGTCGACCCTTAAAAGCCACTGTGGGCTCTTTATCCTCTGCATCCTCTCCAGAGGTGTCGTCCCTGCATTTCAGAAAGCACAAACCAACTCAGCAAAAGATACACAAAATGTTGGATGCATATAATGGCTTTTTTTTGCACTACACTGGTATATTAAAAAAAGGATGTTCTTTAACCTTCAAGGTTTAGAAACTTATGAGACTCAACTACTGCTGAACATTTTTAAGGCAGACCTGTAATTTAACATAATTTAATACTGGCCTCCATCAAAATGTCAAGCTGTAGTTTCCAATACTGATTTCATCCCCTAATTTATGCATGTAAAATTTTGTCATTATCAATTTATGAATTCTTGACTTACTACCAAAATCATCTAACAACGATCTAATAAAAAAAAAAGAAAAAGATTCTGTTCATCTTTGAGTTTAAGACATACTCTCAAAGTGGTCCTGAAAGACAACCTGAAAGCATTAAGCCTCTAGCCACATCTCTAGCTGCAGACTGGTGTAAAAATTCAAGAAAAATGGCAAAACACTCATGCTATTGAAACAAACCCTGATACAACTTTTTCTTTGACACCATTACAGGAAAAGCCTCATTAAGTTAGTCCCAAATTCAGACGGTCTGTAGGTCTGGGGTATAGTGAGATACACCCAAGCAATGAAATGTTGACAGGAGATTCAGCAATGCTGCAGATCGAAACACAAACCTGCACCTGAAACATGAGCCCTTATGCAGACACTGCTTTTTCGTTCTTTTTTTTTTTTTTTCTTCTAGATAATTTATTGAGTGTCAGCACAATGGCATGCCAGGAGACAGCCACTGAGTTTGAACCTACTGCTACTCCATTCATCTTCTTACAGCTCCATTAATCTTGCTGAAGGGAGATGGTGGCACACTAAATATAGGCGAACCAGCTGTGCCAGGGGTGACAACCAGGCAGCAGGGTGTGCTGGGAGTCAGAGAGTCTCCCAGCTTTGCCTTAGAGCGGGGGGTGGGGGCACAAGCACTGCTTCTTCAGCATCTTCTAATCTGACACTTGTGCTAATATAGCCTGCCGTGCTTCTACTACTGTTATGCACTTCATCATCTGGCAGCAAAATACAGTTCATGAATACAGAGACAGTATGTTGTGTTTATTATCTATCAGTTTTCAGGCTACATAAAGTAGTGACATTCCATCTGTTGTTTTGCATCCTTTGCTGGCGCTGTGCCTGAAAACACCCCTATATGCCGCTGCACCCACATGCCACCCACACTCACAGTGACATTTAAACTGACAGCCAGGTTAAACATGCTACTTATTTTACCCACTCAAAAAAATGCAGACTAACACAACAGCAGAGAATTTAAAAAATGAGGACTTGGCATCGATTTGGGAAGGGGAGAAACATAAACAGGAAAACAGCTGTTTTAATAAGGGGAACAAATGGATGCTTGAATTTGCCGTAGGTGGAAAGTCTGGCTGGCGGGGAGCGAGTTAAGGGTTACAGAATGATTGGATTTCCAGATCTGCTCTCTCTAGCCAATACCTAAACCTAGCCCAAACAGTGCAGCCTACTAAAACTGTGTTTTTAAGGAGACAGAAGTTAACATAAGAGTGTAGATGCTACAAATATCAGGAGGTTGGGTTAACAGCAGGGATCTGGCATCCAGTCACGTACCTATTTACTGTTCCATTTCCCCGTTGGTGGTTTAGTCAGTATTAACACACAACTTACTTCATTCCATCATCTTTTTCTTCAGCTTCATTTTTTTCTTCATCCCTCTCTCCTTCCTTCTCTTTCTCTTCCTTCTCCTTGTCTTCCTGGCTGCTACGGTTCACTTGTTGCTGCTGTTGTTGTTGTTGACCGTGCTGCAATGAAAAGACAGCAACAACAAGGCACTCCATTACAAAGATAATCTCAGGTAACAAGATACACAGGCTTACAAACAACCAGCCCTCTATTGTAACCTGTATACCTTGAACACAACCACTTCAGCAACAGACAAACACAAAAGACTGATGTAGGTGCAGATCTGTCAGTTGTTCTGTGATTTTTCTGACATATTAATCTGAATTATGCTAATAAAAGTCATGTAATTAATGCCTTGTTGACACCAATACATATATTTTACTAAATGAACACATTGTTTCTATGTTTAGGCTTCTCATTCATGTGTAAACAGTGTTTCAAAAGCATTGTTTTTAGTGACCTGAAAGCACCTTGTAAAGTGAGAACTCTGGCTTGTGTGTATCCAGGTTTGTGAAATGAGTATGTCTGAAACAACAATGGCAGACATATAGATTTCTTTACATTTGGTTTTTCCTTGAAATTAGAGCAAGACAGATTGAATCGACATAGATAATAGAAATAAATGTACAAGAATCTGAACCAAGACTTGACATTAACATTAAATTGAGTTCATAATTTAACTGGACATTGCTGCTCAAATTCAAAACAGGCCAAAACCTCTGCACCTGCTCCACCTATTTCACCTAAGGACACAGTGTCCACACTTTAAAATGTGCCGGAAACAATGACTTGAGTTATTTTGTAAAACACTTGTCATATTGACAGAATTTTCTTAAAAAAATAAAAAATAGAGGCAAGAAAACTGTGTGGATAAACTGCAAAAAACAAATGGTGTGCTTATGAAGACTGTCAGCTGTCTATGCACATAATCTGTCCTCTGAAGAGAAAACAGTAAAACAGTACCATTGCATTTTCTCTGCTCTTTTTCTAAAGATTTGGTTTCACTTTAGAGTCACAAAAAATTACCAACTTAAAATCCTGTCTTTTACTTTCTGCATAGACAAACAAAACAGGACATGAAAGTTCCGATATTACAGCTGTGCTTCTGCCCTATAACTTTTGCTCTTTAAGCACGGAGAACCACTTCCTTGCCCATTTCCTGCCTGTCTGGGCTTTTAGGGTAGAGTTCAGAATAGTACAGACATGCAGTCTACCCAAAAACCTGAAACAGCATTTACTATTGATGAAGCAGACATACTTGCACTGACAAGAACTACTACTCTATTAAGATGCTGCCTCTGGGACAATGCTCGTCCAAAGAAACAAAAACCTTTGTGGATACCTTCACTACATATCAGCCTGCTGCCAAGGGGACAAAAACAGGACACAAACTGAGACAGAGAAGGGAATGTGCTGTAGAGCCAAAAAGAGACACAGAAAAATTAAAAGCTAACAAAATAGCAAGGAGATAAGACAAAAATGCACCCGTCACTCAGAAATTACCTTTATCTCCATTTGCATAATATCGCTAATGCCAATTTCCTTTGAGATCAACTCGCACAGAAAAAATAACAGCCGTAACTCAATAAGACCTAATGTCTTTGAGCCGTATGTGCTGCTCATACAGTTATGCCAGTCTCCAGACACATCATCAGCCTAATAATCTCTATCCACTCTGACTGCAGAGGTCTGTAAGCACTGTGCATCCATACATGCTGCAGGCTGATCCTGAAGCAGCTCTACACTGTACCAAATGGATTAGACACAGCATCTACTTCAGTACACAGCTGAGGAGAGAAAAAACTTAAAGAGGCTGAAAATACATTAATGTCTATATTAAGCTGGTAACTATTCTCACTATCTCATCTATTTCCAAATATTCTATAAGCATCTGCAGTTGTTTTTTGACCAAGAGAACTGCACTTTATTTTCCTCCTCTGTTGCTACCTCCATCTGTAACTGTGAATCATTAGTACAACCTGCTACTTGTGTGATGTGGAGCAACCACTAGGTAATGAGCGGAGGTTCCTTTAAGAGAGACACCATCCTTGCACGCACAAGAAAAGGTCAGCAGTAAATTAATGTGCCATTTCATTAGCATCCACCGCCGCAAAGTTTAACACTGGTACCTGATCACAGGGAGCTCATTAGCAATAGATCTAACCAACATTTAAAAAAAAAAAAAAGCTGCCAGTGTAGAAATAGTGCTGACATGAGGGCTGGGAAAACTACTATTTGATTATCAACTGCGTAACCTTTGACATGTTTCTTTTGGCGGGGTACACATCTAAGGATTTTCCAAATAAGTGATTTTTTTTTTATCTGTTACAGATCCCACACATGAAGACAAAAAAATCAGGCACTGAACAGTTTTGATCGTACTGAGTGTGGTGTGCTCCGATAATCTCAACACCGCACACCACACACATAATGATTCTGTCCCAACACTGATCTAGAATCTAGTCTTCCAAGACAGAAATCTCGCGTGACCAAACGTTATCTAACAAAAACAAAGAAGAGGGGGACGGGTTAAAAAAAAAAAAAAGAGAAGAATTTTTGCAGGTACGGGTAAATTTAAATAAAACGCAGGTGGGTAGCGGACAAGGAAGTGAAAAAAACAAATTTGTAGATGAAAATAATTGTCAGAACATTTAATGATGATGAGCATCTAATCTGACCGTCATTGATCCACATCCGGTTTGTTTTATTTTGAAGTGAGCTGATGGCGTGCGTTTTAGGCAAAAATAAAGCCCTTTAAAGCAACTTATTGTGGAGACAGTAGGTTTAATCACAGGTCGGTCGTGTTGTGGGTCTAATATAAGCGTGTACAGGTGGGTGTGGGTTTGGAAAAGTGGACCCGTATAGGACTCTGCTCGGGAGTCGTCGGCTTTCTCCACACGAAAATTTTTCGCCGGAAATATTGAACAAGTGTAATATTTAAGATTGTCGGCCCCGACCTGTTTCAGAGCCAATTATCGGGACAAATTCACTCTTAACACACCTCAGACCACAGGATGATCTTATAGGACAATCTTATAAAACAGATGATAATCTGGCATTTGCTATCCTTGGTTGGGAAAGGGGAAAATTGGGACAAAAACAGCCCGATTATTTTTAAGTGTGTAACCCGCCTTATTCTTCATCAACCTACACAGATTAGACTCCCTCACTGTTGTGCAGGGACATCACAGCACTAATGCTGCTAAAAAGGACAACATTCCCAGAGTCGTATGTTTTCTTTACCTGCTTCACACATTTGCCTGCCATGCTTTGCCCTTTTAAAATGCTTGACTCAAAATTTAATGTAGACAAATACAGCTTTTTGCATGCGGTCAAAGTGCATCATGTTGCTACTGTCAAATGCATTTGTAATGGAATATGAGTGTTGACTGAAATAAAAAAAAAAAAAATTCCAGCCAACAGTATTAGTTACTATCATTATGAGACAAATGCCTTACAGCGGATAACCTGTTTGCAACAGGACAATGATACTGTCAATGCATCTGCCTATGAAGGACTTCCCAAATAAGAAAAGCATCTCACATTTTCAGGCCTACAAAGCAGACAGTATGAGTAGGTGTTGATGTAAAGGAAAGCATGCTTCTGAATAGTGAGACTGACAGGTGAGAATACCTGGCTTCTTCCCCGGCGTCTGTAGTTCCTCCGCACTATGTTCTTATAGTTTTCGTTCTTTTTGGTCAAATAGTAAAAGAGCACACATTCTGCCACCGTCTGAAATATAAAAGAGCAGGTGGGTATTTAATAAGAAGACTGCATCACTCAGGAACACACAAATATGCTTACAAAAAAGAAAAATCAATACCTTTCTCTCTAGAAACGATGCAATAAGACCAAAGTTCTTGGGGTGCTGAATAAACCTGTAAGAGCAGAAGAACAAGAGTGTTACAGGACAAACTACTACTCAAGGAAATCACACAATAACTCAGAGAATGACTAAGGACATAACACTGCTGGTGACACCAAAAAAAAGAGCAAAGGAAAATTCAAAATACAGACAACACTAAATGCTGTTTTCCATATAGGCCAAGTGACGACTCGAGATCCTCTTTTATTAAATTTCCTTAATCCTCACCATCATCACAAAAAGATCAATGTGATCACATATCTTACTGGGACGAAGCTTATACATGAAACTAAGGCTCCTCTTTTTGCAAGTAGGTAGTAGACTTTACAGTCATTGATTTTACTGTGTGGGTTCATTGGATTTGGCAGCTTGAAACGCCTCCTCATGTTTCTCACGAAAGAGGAAGATTCACTTCCTTACCAACAACTTACTGACCCTTTATCAGTAACATATTTCACAGGGAGTAACATGCCATTTTCAGCTCACTGCTTGCAAAACCCTTTGTCTTAAAATTAAAAACAAAAAGGTAATGAGATATGGGGAAAAAAAAGAAAAACTAAAGAATATATAAATATAAAACCAAACAGGCAACACCAAGTTACCTGGCATAAAATGAATAGAAAAAAAAGCACATTCTATCAACAACTTAACAGCTGTGGTTTGACTAATGTTTAGGCCTAATATACCAAAAACATATTATGCCCGCACTTGAAAACCCTTGGCCTTCAGTCCACACCAAAGTTTTTGCACATACGGATGGATGGACGATGAACTGATGACAATACCCTGTGGCGAGGGCCAAGGAAGTAAGGATAAGCGATTAAAAAAAAAAAAAAAAGCCTCAGGCAAGTTGCCAGCCAGTTTTACTTACTTCTCTCTGAAAGTGTCCTTCTCCTGCTCACTCCACATGTTCATGACTTGCCGGTCCTTGTACACCTTCATTGGGTCATCCATCAGTCCATTCATGTTGATGAACTTGATGCGCTGCTGCTCAGCATCAAACAGCATAGGAGGGATAACTGCTAGCTGTCGCATTTGCTTCTCTGTGTTCTGAAGTATACACATGCAACAAAAAACAAAACCAACATCCTGGAGTGAGTGGGTTGGTCTTCAGAGGGAAACTATCAGACAATGAAAATCTTAAACAGACACTGCAAGAAATCTAATGCGATGGCATAATTTTCTTGTATGATGTGAATACTACTACTGTAGATGTTAAAAGACTTTGTTTCAATTTAATTTAAAATGTGCGAAGCTTTATATATAGTACAATACAGAAAACATTCACAGACACTTTGAGCTGACCATTATCACTGCATAGCTTAAACTGGAGGTTAAAGACACAACAGACATCTTTGGAACAGTGGTAGTTAGTATTGTGCTTTGGCTAACTGCTAGCTTAGCCTCACAAATGTTTCAGTAACAACCCAGTGGATCAGTGCTTCAAACAGGTGCTTGACAGTTCAAACTGGCATCTAGTGTCACTATTAAGTACTACAACTGCGTTATTTGAGGCTATGATTTTAAAAGTGTTTATTTCCTCCGCTACTTAAAAATATGAGCTTACCTCATGTTCTGATATTCCATCAATGATTTCAGAAACCTCGTGTTCACTTCGAGCTGCAGATGAGGTCAACCCACCTCCTCGCTGCCCAACACGACTGCAAAACAAGGAATTTATAGAGTTACCAAGACGGACTTGATTATCAGAGGTCTCTGTCTTTAAGTCAGTCGTAAAAAATTACTGAATACATTTCATAAAAAATTTCAGTGATGTCACCTCTGCATGCGCTCCTGCAGCTCTCTTTGCTTGCGGATCTCTGGAAACTGTTTCTCGTAGTACTCTCGAACCTTGCTCTCCTTGGCTCGGCGCCGCGGGTTGTTTTCAATGCGCTCCACCTTCTTCTCCCAGGCTTCCATCAACTGGTCATAACGTTGGCAAAATTTCTGTTCCTGATGCACCACAGAGACAGGAGAGGATAGAAGTTATGACAAATGCACTTAATCACCCCCGCTATTGTTTTTATAATTTTGCTTTGAATTTGTTTATACCAGACCCTTCCTAATATGCAGACTGGAATTTACAACTATCCCTGCACTGAAAATCTGATTCTGGGTCTCTGGTGTCTCCTATGTTCTGCTACTTGATCAAAAGGGGGTACGCTGACATGTTGATTCTATGAGAAGTCTGGCCTTCAGCCATGACTCTGGCAGACGACAGCCCACTGTTTTCCCAACTTCCTCACAGGCAGGCTGTAAAGCAGACCATTAACCCTGGTTGAGACATGACCCTCGGTGGGCTCATAAACCACATGGCGATGTCTCCCTCAAGGACTTACCTCCCCCACTCCAGACAGAACACAAGGTGTGATTGGATACTGATGCCCAGGCCATGATACAGGTGCTATCTCTGACCTCACATAAACTCGCAATATACAATAACTGTGAAACTGTGATGATGCCGTTGCTGACAGTATCTCTTAAGCTGAACATGGACAGAAAAGAAGCCATATCTGAAACTTGTAGACAGATTTCATAGAAAACTGCGGGCTTGATTTGCACTAATGATTTTCTGTCAGACTTGCTGATTTTAAGATGTCCGCCTGGCACTGGCATCAGAGCTCGCCCCATTGATCCCCGCTTTATTTATAGTCATGCTCTTTGGCGCAGTCTCGCTCAGTATCTGGCAGACAAGAGCACAGACTAACCCCGCACAATGCTCATTATAGTGCCTGACTGACTGAGAGGCTGACATATGAACAAAATCTAGGTCTATCTTTGAGACAACAGAGTAATTTAAGCTTTACTGTTTTCCTAAAGAAATCTCCTCCCCAGGGCAGAGTCAGAGTGTTGATAACAGATCATGCCCACAGCTCTACTCCTCTTTACTCATCCTAAAATGGCCACTCACTTCAAGAAGCAGCTGGCCCACTTTCACACTACTGATCCGTCATGAGCTATGTCCCTGCAGAGAATCAAAAATGTTGAAGTCTCTACTTACCCACTGCTTACGAGCATGATTTCTCCTCTTGAAGTACAGGATGAGTTTCTTCCTCATCGCCTGGTTTCTAAAAGGGTTAAAGAAAAGAGAGCGGAGAGATCAGAGGAGCAGACACAAAAGGACAGTGTTAAGTGAGGACATGACAAACCCTACAAATAGATGGTCACACATTATCTCTTAAGAATTTGATGTTTTCAGACTCTTCAGGTACGATCTACCCTTTGCATTTTTTCTGCCACACTTCTTACCCAACAAACAACCTATGCCCACGCACACACTCACAAATACAAACAATGCCTGTCCTTGTATGCCACCGCTCAATAAACTCAAACTTGCCTCTGGGTGGAAAGGACAGTGAGGGGAGCCAAACTTATAAAACTTGTCTGGGCTGGGAACAGCCATCCACAGTGCTTCAAATAAAGGTCAGGGCCAGTAATCTCCTTAGGCAGCCACTCAGTTTGTCTCTTTCTTTGCTGCAAGACAGAGTTTTATTCCTGACACTTAATCTGTCAGTTGTAAGGTCACGTTCTCCGCTGATTAATGTAATCTTATTCTACATTAGTCACTTCAGTTGAGCCGCAGGGTCCTTCAGGTCACAGGCAAGGACAGGAGACTGGGAAGTGGGCTACTGGTGGGTCTAAAGGGATAAACACACACAATGACCTATTCTTCATTTCCCAAACATGTTATCTTCAAAAACAAACCTAAGTTCTATCTAAACAGCCGAAACCCCCAACCTACATAAACACTTACAAACACCCCCACACATATAAAAACATGTATATATTGAGCCAAATGACTGCACCAGAAAAGATAAATAAAAAAGAGACCTAAATACTGTGGAAGTCCTCACCTAACATGGCACAGAGTGGGTGAGAACTAACTTGGTAAGGCAAAGGCACGACTGAGAGTTTAAGCCTGTTAAAGACAGAGATGGCATTGTCCTCTGAACACCAGATGGCAAAGGGAAAGATTAGTCTCCCTGAACCCCTCTAAAAAGGTTTCCTTTGTCCTGCTCTAAGCCTGTGCCATTTCTGAGATATCGGAGAACACTGTAATTTGGCATATCATGTCCAAAACATGATGGCTGAAAGATCTGATAGATGCACACTTGTGAAATATGTTTGGTAGTGGTGATGCTAAGCTTTGAGGAATATAAAGTTTGATTTATTGTCTTTAATTGTAGTCTGAATAAGCAAAGGACACTGGCAACTGTAGCACTGCATAAGCCATATTAACACTATGTTTATAAGACATGAAATAGGATGGGGACTCGGATGCTTCCAGCTCCACTGAGATACTTGTACTCATCTATCCCAGAAGGGATGAGTGCCAAGGTTATCAAACCGGTTAGCAAAACAAAGAAGTCAATTGTGCTGGCTCAAAGCAACACAGTGATATGTAATAATAATACACACGGGTGAGAGAAGAGAGTTTTCAGTTAATTGCTTTGAGGCAATAATACTGATCAAACGATGCAGGGATCAAAAGGAGTGAAGACAGAACAATGTGTGACCAAGAGGTCAGCCACATCTTGTGGTATGCCCCTATGCCCCAATATCAGTGCCAACTATGGAGACAAGCCATCATAACCTGCCTTAAGCCCTTTGATGTACCTCAGTGAATTATGGTCTTTAAAAGATTATAGATGCACATAAGCCTTATTGATAGACATGGTAGACCCACGCACAGTCTCCAGCCCACTTCTTACAGATGAAAATACAAAATTGGCATGTTTTATCAATCCTTCACCATGAGGTGATTTTTGCATTAGAGCATTTTAGTGAGTTTTCAGAGGCCAACAGCTGAGTGTGTTTTTATTTGGCTAATGCAGCTTTGCTCTGGACACAAAATAACTTAAGCTCTCTAGAAGAAAAAAAACACTGACCTGGATTCAATTTTTAACCTAACACAATACAAAGAAATCTACCATCATAGCAACTCAGTAGAAGTGGATGCTTTTAGAAGACACTGATGATAGTGCAGTATACAAAATAACCCTTACAATGGAATTTCACACAACTCACACTAATCAATCATTAATGCTAATGTCAGCAAAAGGCACTGTACAAGTTCCAAAATAAGCATAAAAACTACATTAAAAAGAAGAAAATATACCCACGAGACTAGAAAAATATCAAGAAGTGGAATTTAAGAACAAATTTAATGGTGGGAATGAATTAAATCAAGACGGAATGCGATCATTTCACTTCCTGGCCTGCATCTGTGAAATGAATTTAGCGATCTAACCTTTAGCAACACCACCATTATGAAGAAACAGCTCCACTAACAGCACACATCCTTTTTCATAAGAATTTTTTGTTACTCCATGTAGCAGGGTCCTCTCAAGTGTATTCCAATTTCACTATTAACTTTACATAATGACAATTTCATATCTTCTTCTGAAATGCCAGGTTTTGCTGTTTGCCAAAAGAAAGGGGAGCAGTGATATGACGGTGGAATCACTGGCTTTAGTAGAAGTAAAAAAGATCCATTACCCTACCAAAGGGTCTGTTCATGCCATTATATTTAGAATTCTACTAGCAGAGGTTTCAAGCACACAGATGATACAAAAATATGAGGTTCTGCCAAAAGCCACTAAGAACAATGTATCACCATGTATTAGTTTAAGGCAACGAGATCAAGAACTCAAAATACATTAAATATATATGCAAACATGCATCTCCCATACACTCAATAAAAACAACTTCAGCATCCATTCTAGCTTTCTTGAACCAAATAAAAACAGCTATATGAAGCCAAGTTTGATATACTGGTATTCAGTACAGATTCAGTTGCATTATTTTGAATCAATGACATTTCACACACTCATTTTGGCTTCATAAATATATAAAAACATTCCTATTCACGTGAGAAATCAGTTTTACCACCTTCTGTGTGTCTGTCATACTGTAAGGTCATGTGCAACTATACTTTAGCTTCTGTACATACTTATGCACACCAAAGTGTGATGGAAAATGTAGTGACAGACTCACATTTTGATGTTCTCATGGTACTGCTTGGTATCTGAAGGTTGATTGTACAGAGGCTGGAAAAAGGAGAGGGAAGACAAAAATCAAACAACCTGCCATTTTAAACTGTGCAACATGTTTTCCACAACTGACTCTTGCAGTCAGATACATGATAGAATTATTCCACGTCACTTCACTGTGAAATCAAAGCTCTGACAAAAAAGAAGGGGAACACAATGGCTTGATGTAATATAATATACAGAAATCACAGAAAATGGGTGCCCGCGAGGATGAAAAAAACAAAAAATCTGTTTTATGTAGCCTCTCAACGGGAAAATTGTTCAACAGATTCAGAGTGACAAAATCCACACCTTGATGTCAGACATTTATCCTGACATACAAAAAAATATGTGTGTCAGTAAAGAAAAAACACATGAGTGTGAAAGAAGAAAGAGTCAAGTCTCCACTCACCAATTCTACCCTGGGTCCCAGTCCCTCCAGTATCCTGTGAGCTTCTTCTGCCTTTTTCTGGTAAGAGAACACAAACAGAAGTAGTACATTAGTTGGACGCCTGCACCTCTGCCATCACCACGGCAACACGGGGAGCACGCACACTTGATCACTGAGGCTAGACTACCGCTCGCTGGATGGATGGAGTGCTGGATGTAAGGATGGATGGAGAGCTGAATGCACTGTCTATTATTAGAGCTTTTAGCTCAAGCTGGGCCACAGCTCCTTGCCTCAGCTTTCTCTCTTTTCTCTCAGAGAAAAAAAAAGATTACTCACCTCCCCTGAACAGAGAGGTAGAGAGAAAGAGCAGACAAGCAGTAAAGCAAGTAGGAGTGGGAAAGAAAGTGAGAGGTGAGAAGGAGCAAAAAAAAAAACAAAACAAAACATGAAGGTCACCATATATTGCTTTAGGGCTTATCATAAGGAACATCTGACTCAAGTCAAAGACCTCACCTGCAGGTCATTACCTACCGCAACATCCTTAAACAAAAAATCCTGGTAGGGACCAAGCAAGTAAAGATAAAGAGAGGTGGCGGAGCACGAAGATGGGCATCTGTACCAGAACGACCACCCCAGAGCACTGCTCTTCCATACATTTATATTTAGTTCTACTAGATAAAGTGTGAGCAGTGCCTCAGACTAACCCCTTTCCATGTTCCCTTCACTCTTTTCCTTATTCCGCTCTGTACCATTCTCCGCTTCATTGAGCTTCATCGCTGACACGCCGCATGCTCTGTCGCTTACCATCTCACTTCATTTCTCTCAGTGACCATGCAGGCAGACTCACAGCACGGACACATGTGCAGACGGGATGGACACAGAGTGAGATGGAGTTGGATAGAGACGAATCAGGACACCGAGGGGAAATTTCAGAGGTGATAACAGAGAGCCAGTGCCCATCAACCTTTCTTCCTCACCACCCACTGGGTCATGCTGCTACACTGTCCCTTTCACTCTGTCTTCACTGTTGAGGTACACAGGAGGTGTCTGGGATCTACTCTTTAAGTTTGTGCAAATCTCACGCCAACAGATTTGGATGTAAGTACCCAGAGGAGCTCACGCACACATCTTAACTTGACTCAATACCAGCTTCCAACTGGGTCATCTGTGAGTGAAGCCAAATAATATGGCTGCTCTTTTAAAAGGACTCTGAGTGTTTACATGAAAGGCATGAAAATTCACATTTGCTAATACACTCTTACGATGACATTATCCTATGACCTAAAGTCATTCTACATCAATCCCCCTTTTCCTCATTCATGTTGCTATGAGTTGGTGTAACACCCTGCAGAATATTGCCTCACAGAGCTTGCTTGCTTGCTACAGAAGCAGTTAATGAGCAGCAATTATTAAAAGAAGCCTTTCATCCTCAGGGAGACTCATTTCCTGGCCATGATTGTTCAAGGAAATCTGGAAAACAGTTACTGAAAATCTTAGAATGTAACATCACAGTAATCACTAGTAATGACAAATCTGGCTGTGATACGAAGGGTAGGATATCATCCAAAGCACCCTGTATAAAAAATGACATTTTAGAATAGCCCTAAAGTTCAGTCACACCATGTGAGCTTTAGATGTGATAAATGCCGTCTCATCCTTTGCCCAACACACACCACACCTCATCACAAGACCTAGGCAGATAAATCAGGTTAGTTACATTAATCATGCCCCCTTGTGGCAGGTGGTACAAACTGCTACTCAAACCATAGTAGTCAACAAAGCTCAACAGAACACAAAGACACATATTACATAATTTTACACGACTAGAATCCAGCAACCATTTAATACTAACACCCGCCTTTAAGTGAGATAAATACACAACATAAAAAGACAAACAGCAAAGGCAAAATTAAGACAGGACAAACTGAATTTATACTCCAAGTCTCACTTGATGTAATTTCCGAGACTATTTCCCAACTATGACAACCCCTTATTACAAAGGAAAGATGAATGCACATTAGTGGTAAAAACAAAGCAAAAACAAAGAGGCACTGGCCTACAGGGGGATAGAATGATATGGTCAGATGAGTCATCCTTCACCATATTCTCGGTGGATGAGTGTATGTGTGGCGAGAGAGAGAAAAAAAAAAAAGACTGAACACTTGACTCCTAAGGTGATGGGATCCAGTGACTGTAACACTGGTTTGAGTCCACGCTTTCACTTAGAAGCAGGAACAATTCCTGATGGGAGTGGTCTCTTCCAGGATGACAATGCTTCCATTCATAGAGCACAAGACTTCACTGAATGGTTTGACGAGTATGAAAATGACGTGAACCACATACTGTGGGTTTCGCAGCCACCAGATGTTAACCCGCCTGAACACCTATAGGAGATTTTAGACCGACATGTTAGACAGTTCTCTCCCTCACCAACATCAAAAGGCCAAATGAGGGAATATCCCATGGAAGTATGATGTTCATAGACAGGGAGAGGACCGGTTTTGGCGATATATGGTGGATTTGAGCTTATTAAAACAACTAATGGGTGTTTTTCCTTTAATATATCACTTGTTCATACATCAATATAGGCAAATTATACAAAGATGTAAATACGTAATAATTACTTTGCTGAATCAAATTATACAGTCAATGTTTTTTTTTTATGAATCATAACATTTAAGACAATAATTCTGAGCAACTGAGAGAATCCATGAATGCATACAGGCAGAAGGTGTTTACTTATTTCTGTATAGGTGCCACAGTAATGATGTATTTTTGTGTGGGTTTAAAATGGCTGTAGAAGTGAGATAGCAAGGTGAGAGGGGGCACTAGGCCAGAGCACATCCTGCTACTCAGAAGGAAATGGAAAGTGGTACAGAGGTCAGGCTACATTGTGGAGTCAGGCATGAGTCACTCTTAGACTTCCAGCCTTTCAGACAAGTCTTGAGCAATTATCAAGCACTGCTAAATCACAGGTCCTCTTAGTAGTTGCAATAGCAGAGCACTGCAATGCCAACAGTATGACCAAAAGCCATGAGGGACAATGTCTGTACTCAGATGCTCTCTTTAAAGGGTTCCTTGGGGCCCATCAGTGATTAGGTGGAACTAATTCTCCATATGCAGGATATTCTCCTTCACTTCTCTTCTTTGTCTTTCAAAGAAGAATATTTTGCCATGAATGTGAGACGAGCTGCTCAAAACACCCTAGAGCTCTTTTCCTGTGAACTGTGAATTTTTAACATTACTCCTAGTTTCCCATGGGGGAGGGGGAGTTGTTCAAAGAGGTTGATTCTAGTTTGTGGTACAGTGTAAGAGAAGTTCCCTACTTAAAAACACTACAATAATAATAATAATAAAAAAAAGACACTGGTGCATTTGACCACTAGGTGGACTGAGAGCACTGAGAATCACTCCATTATAAATGTATACTCCTGCGCAGAGCCCCGATGCACAGAATGGGTGCAGTGAATAGCACTCATCAACCTCTACAAAATAACATTATAGGCCTCCCAGCTATTTTCTATTGTTGAAAGAGTGATGCACCTTCATGAGTACTAAAGACAATGATTTGTGTCAGTGTGTGTTTATGTCACCTTGCCGTGTGCATCGTGCCTACTCCTACTACTTGACCTTTAGAGGCTTTTTTATTCAGTCTGGCAATGATTCAGCCTTGCCTGACATTGACAGAAGGATGTAAAGGAGGAATATGAAAGCCTTGTGGCACTCAGTAGATAAGAAAATCTTCTACAGACAGATGGTCTTTTACTAGAGTGTTTTAATATGTATATTTGATGTGTGCATATATATATATATATATATATATATATATATATGGGTGGTTGACAAATAAGCCAAAAAAAAGATTTTTTTTTAAAGACTTAAAATATTATAGCTGTAACTTATTTTTTTGTGTTGTTATGGCTCTTAACTTTCCAAACATATATGTGTTCTTTTAGATTTTGTGTTGAAATATGCATTTTTTAAAAAATTTGCTGTATCAGTGCCTTAAATTGTCATATGGCGTGACGTGAAATCTATTTCATATAAAATGAAAATGTTTTTTTTTTTTATCTCACTTCAAACATTTTAATCATGACTGCTTTGATATTTAACATTTACTTGTGCAAATTTGGTATATTTTGGTTCATTTTTCTAAATCATCATGCAAAGGAGGACGTCGCTCCTCAGTCTTTCAAGATATTTTAAAATAATTCTCTTAAACCTTGTAACAACTGTAAGAAATTGCTTAAGACTCTTGCTGATACTAATTTCCTTGTATTACATTGATATTTTCATGAATTACCACTAAAAACCTGGGGTTTTTTTGTCACAATTGTGAAAGTCACACCATATGACAAACTGCACCACAGCACTATAAGTCAATGCAAAAAGTGTTTTATATGTATTTAACACACAAACAAAACGACTGAGGAAACAGGTTACTCATGAACTTCAAATACAGAATAATAAAAGCATTCCCATAAACTTAATGGTTCAATATAAACTCTAATTAACAATGTGTATTCAGTAGGGCTGTCAAAATTAACGCGTTAACACAGATGAACCCTCCTGATTAATGTGATCATAAATGTGAACTCCATGAAACCACGTGCAGCAGAATGACTGTGAACATCTCCTCCAACACATTTGGGTCAGTTTGTCCAGTAGAGTTAGCGTTAACGCACATGTTGATTCAGTAGTGACAGGACCAGAACCAACCCATAAAGATGGAAGAGCATAAACAGCACGTTGGCCTCTGGATGGAAATATGAGGACAAACTAAACCAAGACGGAACAGTCAACCCACAGAAAGTATTAGACACACTCTGCAGGAAGGAGTTTTCTATTCGCCGAAGCACTTCAGAATAAAATAGCACATTAACGCAAGTATACGTTAGTCGGGGATTCTTCTAGCACTAAGGCTTAACGCATCGCCCAGCTTGGAAAAACACATTCAGTGCAAATATATTCCCTTCTTTCTTGAGTCAGTTTGCTCATGAAAAATGAAATATGATAAATATAGATCAAAAAGGCATATTTAATTGTGATTAATCAAAATTAATCCACAGCAACCCTGTGAATTAATCTGATTAAACATTTTAATCATTTGACTAATATTCAGTAATGGTAATGAAATGCCATTGAAAATATGATGAGTTGAAAATGAATATTATGTTAATATTTTTAAAGCATGATAAAAATTGTCAACACACTTAGAAAAACATTAAAAATGTGAAGAAACTGAAAAGTGTGGGTCAGCTGGTGCTGTAGTCAAGACCAGCTAGACCGAGACCATGAGACTGCCGAAAGAGACCAAGACCAACAGACCAAGACCAAACCTTGTCGAGACTAAGTCCAAGACACAAAATAGACTAGAGATAGAATAGACATCAACAGTCTCTGAAAAAAGTTGTTTGACAAAATGGGCATCCAGCAGAATGTTTCTTTTTCTGGGATGTGTTGCAGATACAGTCTTTGTGCTCCATGAAGTCAAAGTTAATCACTGCTGACTTCACTGAAATTTTCTTTATTGTAATTTGTATGATGTGTGGGGACAATGGAGGGCTGGCATTGTCTGATGACAAAATGTATACAATGTAACATGTTTTTAAAATAGATGCATCTGACTGGTTGCATTTGAAGAGGGCATGTAATAATTAACGATACTATTCTGTGGTGATGCAGTTTTTGTACAAATCCCATCGACACCACTATGTCCGAGACCAAGAAAAAACTGAGACCAAAGAGAGTCCAGACCAAGACAAGAACGAGACCAAATGAGTTGAGTCCGTGACAAGATCGAGACCACAAAAAATGGTCTCAAGACCGGTCTCGAGGACTACATCACTTATGTCAGCATGAATGTTATCATGAATGAACATTTTAAAAATGAGTGTGTGAGTTATAACAACAGTAGCACCTTTGTAGTTAACAGATGAATGTTCTAAACTGCATTAAGGAGATTCACAGACATTCATAGAATCAGTATTTTAACATAACAGTTAAGATTACACTGTACAATTCATACATTAATATTACAATCAATCACGATTTTTGATATTTGTTTTGTCGTTCACGTGTTTAGAACTAGAAACTGTGAAAAGCTGAAAGCCTTCAAACCTTTTAAATATATAAATATGTAAAATAAAGTGAATGTCATATGGTGTGACATTGTGTCATATGGTGTAACTATGAAAACCAGTCGCACCATATGACACACCTGTCACACTATATGATATTCTGATCAATTAAGCAAATTTATTAGCAAACTAAAACTGCTAGCTGATAGTTACCATGTAATTAGCCACATGGCAGCATTGATTTCTAAAAATTAATAAGTAAAACTTGTGAGAGATATTTATTTTTTATGCAAATAATGTCACACCATAAGACACAAAACATTGACCACAACTGGTGATGTCAGATTCATAGCTTTTTAACTAAAAAAAAAAAAAAAACTCAGCTCATGACTTTGCAAATCACTCCAGAGATGATACTGTCACTTCCTGGTTGGGTGTGGTCCTCTTCACAATTAAGATGTCCAAATTATTGCCCATTCAAAATATACATAATAGTGTCACACCATATCACAACCATTTTGTGGACAAAATGTATTTGGACAGAACTTGTTTTGACATTGTGCATAGACATCAACACTTTATGTTGCTATTGATAGCACATTATTATTTTATATGCACTGTAGCACTATCAAATATTTATTATTTATTTGGAAATATGCCCCTATTTGTGAGGGCACATGTATGCTGGACAGTCACACCATTTGACATTTTTGATGTTTAGATCAAAATTCTAAGTAGAAGTCTTAAAACACCCACAATACCTTTGGTAGCATTGGACTACATCTTGTAAGAGAAACAACATTTAAATATTTATTCTTAAAAAATATACATTTTTTTATCAGTATGTGACACACGGACAGTCAGAACTGTGTTATTTGTCAACCTGTTTTTTTTTCTGTTGTATTGATAATTTCTTTCCTGCTACTTTTTGTTATACTTGAATGAAGCGACTGTAACGCCCAACAATTTCCCCCTCAGATTAATATAGTATTCTGATTCTGATTATTACTCCACCCCCAGAAGGGGAGGCAAGAGGAATTGTTTTTGGTTCAGTTTGTTTCTTAGTTAACACTTTAGTAGCTAAACTATTGACTGAATTCATACAAAATTGGGTTTATGGATTGCCAGTGACCCAGAATAGATGTGATTACATTTTGGGAAAAGTAGGTCAAATATCAAATTTTTTAAATCTACCCCCCCATTTACTTACAATAGCCAAAATTTGTCTATGCCATCTATGTCTATGCTGACATCAGCAAATGCATAGAAGTGATGACATCAGCTGGATCAATACCAAAATAAGCTACAATACATGCGAGGGGTGGGGTTTTGTTGTGCCTGGCACCACTTGTTCCGATTGATTTTGTTCAGTATTCACAATAACAGGAGAAATTCAGAGTTCGCCTGTAATTTCTACAATTGACAAAAGCATATGCCAAGGAAAAGTATATGCTTTTTGTGATCACCAAATCTATCTGTAATTTATGTAAAGGTATAACCTTGGTGGATGGTGTGGACTACTTAACAAGAGCTGTAAACAATCTTCCCTAATAATCCCATGAATGGCAATAGAATATTTAAAACATGTAAATGCTTAACACATCTTGCATAATCGTAGTGAGACATCGATGAGTCTGTGGAGGAAAGAAGCTTGCTCTTTCACCCCTTCATATGTGTACAGACAGTGTGATCAATGTATGATTAAAAGAAACCAATTTTGCTCAAAGGTAGCCTGTGTTTGACTGGTGGAGTATGGTGTGATTGTGTCTGTGTGTCTTGTACTCACCCTGTTCTCATCGTAGATGATCTGCACCAGGCTGCGGTGCTTAGCCTCGCTAGGTGGTGGTGAGATAGGCCGCTCTGGCTCGTGAGGCTTTGCAGCCTCCTCCTCCAGTTGTTGCTGTAACACAAACACAAAGATAACAGTTATCACTTAAAGCTGTGATTTTCTAGGAAGACCTGTTGCTCACCAGTTCCTGTTGTGAGGTTAGTGTGAATGTGCTTGATCAAGCATTTTCCTGTAGCACTCCAGCTGGGACGAAACTAACTGTCCTATTAGCTGTTAATAGCTATTAACTCCCCGGGGCCTAGTTAATCAAATAGTTACCACAACAGCCTGTAAACAAAGCCAGTGCCTGCTGTGTGGCTGAACCATCAAGTCAGGGGAACAGCAAGAGGGAGGCAGAGAGAGAAGACAAAACATAAAAAGGCAAAAGGAAGTAAATTAACACAAGACAAATACAGAAAAACACAAGAGTCCCTGCAGCTTACAATTTCTTTGGCTTAAAACCAACTATTGCTTGGATGTGGTTGTCGCAAAACCACTACATTTTTGGAATTACTCTTTACTGAAATGCTAACCAGGACACAGAGACAAAGAAAGAATTTAAGCTTTGCTGTTATGCAAGTACTTTCTTGACTCTCACTAGGAGGTTCACAGCAGATGCCGGAAAAAAAAGCCTTTTCACTCAGAGCGGCACCTGTATCAGCCTGGAAAAGCATCAGGAAAGGTAAAGAGACTACACAAATGTAACCAATGCCAAAAAGCATAAGCAATTGGTTCCTGTATTAGTAAGAATGTTAACCATATGCTTTACCTTAACTAAGCAATCACACAACACATTGAAGCAGCTATGTCCTTTCATGTAATTTAATATCAGACAATAATGAGGCAAAAAACTAATTATTTATATAGTGAATCAAAAGGATCTTAAATGCTACATTTAATACTACATCCCCTAATAAAGATCATTATTCCAAGGAATCCAAAATGCCTTTTTCAACAGAAACTCTGACATAATATACACCCACAATGTAAACGCAGTGAAGTAGAGTATCAGATATAACTAGCTGTCTGAAGGCTGAGGCCAAGTGCTTCTTAGTGCCATGCCTTTAGCTGCTTTACAATTAAGTCAGGCCTTCTGTCAAGAGCTTCAGACAAAGGGAAAAGGTGGCCTCCAGACAGTCCACAGGAGAGCTGCGATGGATCAAAATATGCTATTACAGGCCTGGGTGAGCATCTGGTGAGGGATACACCAACATTCTCAAAGAGACCCCCTTCAATTTCCAAACCCACCACCAAGTAAAATAAAATAAACCAGACATCCCAAGCTTGGCTGACATGACACAGGCTGGCTGTAACCTAAGCACCAACTCCCACCCGTCCACTGGCTCTGCCAAACCGTACCATGCCACTTAATTAGTCCAGATGTTTTAATGCTTGAAGAGAGCCAGACTGCAAAACCATCCGTAAAAAACATATTTGTATTGAGCCTCTTAATCACCTACATGCTTAAAAAAATCTATAATTTTCTTCAGGCAATGGTAATAGCTGTCATAGTGGGTAAGCACAAAGTCAGGCCAAAAGCTTCAATGAAATCATCATTAGTAGAATCCATAATACTTGAAGCATATTATCAATATGTGAAGCCTATCAAATCCAAATTAATAATGCTAAAAAGCTTTTGCCTTAAGAAATTGAATCCAAGTTCTGTAGAGAGACGCTTTTAGAATAATACTGGACTAAAGTCACATCATTTGCTTCAACATAACCAGAACATCTGCAGGTTAATTTATAATAAACAGTATGTTGATATAAAGGCATTTGTGGTGGAGGAGGGATTCTCTTTTTAAGAGTGAGCTGGCCAATACCGTTTTTCTACTAAACATGGCAGACAGCCAAAGGCAAGGCGGTGTGGCCGGGATATGAGTGATTTAGCAGTCACAAAACCTCCACCATAATCTTCCACCTCCCCTGGGGAAATAGTTATTTATAACCTTATATATTTTTAACCTACTTTTCCTAAATAAAAAGAAGAGAAGAGAATGCAGCTGCCTGACAGGGTGCATGTACAAAACTGTGGCACACCAAGGAAAGAAACTGCTATGCAGTATGAATGCAGTGATTACAACACTGCAAAATCTGTTTAAGACTTTCTTGCACTGATGCCAATTAAAGTCTGCCACAGAACATTGCACTGGAAACCCACACATGAACGTTTAAAATGGGTTGAATGTTGCGACTAAGCATACTCAACAAGGATGACAGCACTGAAAAATATAAGAACATCTACATGCATGACAAATCAGATTTTCAGTGCCTTAATATACTTTCAGGCATGCGTGGAAAAATATGTGGACTATGTACATGAATGAAATCACAACTTGATATCATTCAGCTTTCTCTACCATCACAGGACAATTCTACAGCAAGAGGTTAGTAAAATAAGTACTTGTGGAAAAGAACTTTATCTTATGCTTATTAAAACACTCATTTTGTGCTCTAGACTGCCGATGCAACAATAAATAGGCTAAATACTTTGCAAAGAAAAACCTGAATAACTTCCAGCAATTGATGAATGTAAAAGAGAGACGTGGCCAGAACTTCTTTATGAAGCAGCATAAAACTGTCAAAAATGCAAACAGCTCAGCAGAATTTTGAGATTGCGTCAGTAAGTAGCCTAATCTCTGCAGGCAGTGAGCCAATATTATCTCTAAATTATGGCCAGATACATGTGCATACCTGTTTCTTGCGAAGCTTGCAGATCTGCTGCTCCACCATGGTGATCTCCCTGTCCACACGGTCCATGTTCTGGATTAGCTCCTCCTTTGAGAAGCGTGCCGGTACCAGATCCAAGTCAGGGTCCATGTGGACTGGACTCACAGGGGAGATTGGCTCCAGCTTACCCATGGCACTTCCACGCTCCTGAGGAATCATAAAAGAGAGAATATGTCAGTACAAAAACATAAGGTGAGCCTGTGTGATGTTAAGATAAATGGTCAGTAAGTCAGTGTTCATTATGTAACATAAGACAAATCAAAAATATGTAACAAGACCATATAAAAGTAATGAGATGGTCAGTCTCTTCTCTTTCTTGACAACAGGATCACTGTCTTCCTGACTGCAAGATCTCCAGGTTACTCCATAAGAAATCATCCAAACACAGTCTGTGTACCCTCTGGGAAGGTAACACACCAATAATTAAGTCCTCAGGGTAATGAAAGCCAGTATAGTGTCTCAGCATCACTAGACCACACTAATGAATATGAGGTCACAGCCTGGATTATCCACGAGAGCCCTGGCAGGTGGTTTTACTTTAGAGACTGCGTCTGAAATGTGAAATATTCTGTTTTATGGATTCGGGGGAGGATTTCTGAAGAGCAACAGGTGAAGGAGCGGGTGAGATTCAAGAGGTATATATATATTAACAAGGTCCACTGGCTGAAATATGGGGAGGTTGTGTGTCAGGGTAGAAATCCACACTGCAGCTCATCATCTAACAAACCATTGTCTTTTCCCAGTGCAGAAAATATTCATCAAAAGCTGGATTTGCGAAGGAGGTCTTATTTAAGCCTCTGTGTATGCATACTCATTCACCTGGAAAATCTGGACAAAAGACATTCTTGTGCATGATCTTGTTAAAAGTAGCAATGGCAGGAAATAAACCTGTGGAACATGTCTGCTGCTGTGCTAATTAGGAGTGTGACAAAATATCGATATGGCGAACTATCGTAATATTAAATGTTATGATGGATTATCGATGTGCTGTAGCTGCGTAGTGGTTCTGCTTTTTATTATTAAAATATAGCCGCTATAAACTTCTTTCATCATTCCTCCTTAGTGAGTCGAGTCATCATTTTACATCGTTTCATCCTGGGGGCACTCCTCCATGAGTGGCTGAAAATTGGGCTGAAGTCACAGAAGAAAAAACAAACAACGGTGCTAATAAGGCAGACTCAAGTGGTGAAATTAAACTGAAAGATGCACCAGCATCGTTTAAATCCAAAGTGTGGACTCACTTTGGCTTTTCTAGTGTTGATGAGACAAAGCTGGATAAGGACTTAGCAGTATGTAAGAACTGTCTCACAAAAATATGATACATGGGCAGCATGAAAAACATGTACCCTTAAGAGACATGAGATGTCGTGCTTTCTGAATGAGTTTGTCAGACACCTAAAAAAAATCCTGTTTACAGTTCTGTTGCACTAAAACAGTGTCATTGTTTTTGCACTATTGCTGTTTGTACTAAATTATGCTGCAAAATATAAACTATGAATTTTTTTGTGTTTGTTTTTGTTTCACCCCTATAAACACACAGATATATCATAGGTTATTAAGAGCAATATATCGATAATTGCAGTATTGCCATATCAAGATATTCTTGTGGTCGTGAGCCATGTATCACGTATCGTATTGTATCATGAGGTACCCTGAGATTCCCAGCCCTAGTGCTAGTGTGTGTGTGTGTGTGTGTGTGCGTGTGTGTGTGTGTGTGTGTGTGTGTGTGTGTGTGTGTGTGTTAGGGCTGGGTAAAAAAAAATAGATGTGATAGATATTCGATCAATTTATTTTTAATTTTTCGTAATCAATAAATAGTGGATGAGATCGATTTTTCAGAGCAGGAGTATATGATTCGGGCACCACCGACGCGGAAGTGAGGCTGGCTCTGTCCCGCAAGCCCCTGGTGAAGATGAGGCATGTTGAGGGGGGATGAGGAGGAAGTGTGGGGAAAACCCCTCCCAGCCTCAAAGTCGAACCAGAGTGCAGAGGAACTGACCACCCAGAGGCTCTCTGAGGTGAGTCGGGGAAGCCGATCGTTCTAGGAATATTAACTTGGATCATGTGGAGTCAGAGGAACAGTAAAGTGACAATGACGGACTGCCCCCCCACTCCACCCCCAAAGGAATGTTTGTGTCCTGTTCATGTTTAAGAGCAGATTCATCCATTTACTGCTGAAATGTCATATATATTTCCTTTCTAACATTAATATTGATCCCAGTACTGATGTGTTAAATGGCTGTGGTAGTCAAATAATCAGGTTACAGCTCAAAATTGTACTTTGGTATCACTAAATGAATCTGAATCAATCAATTAATACTGAATCGATATTAGATCAAATCGAATCGTCATTAATCAATTCAGAACCTTAGGAATCGAAATCAAATTGATTATGGAAATTGGCCATCATACCCAGCCCTAGTGTGTTAAATGAATACAGTATGTGCATTTGTAACATGAATGTGTATGAAAGCCTCACCATCTCATATTCAACACACCATCCGTGTAGGTTGGAATTTTAAAATGAGATTCAGAAAACCTTTTTCCTGGCATCAGTCCAGAGCCAATTCTCAGCCAACTAAAAATGCCCTCAGTGAATGCGGGGGGTCTTGTGTCATCTACCATTAGCTATACCACAAAATATACACGAGTGTCAGTAAACCTGAACTTTCCAAAATTGGGGTGTGCTGCCTCTAAAAAGCTCTTTGATGAAAAACATTTTTTTAAAGTTGGCAGAGCGTGCTTTAAGCCGACAGTAACTCAAATGCAAAGATAGTGTGTAAATCTTGCTGCTGCGTGCACCTGTTTATGTAATATCAACACATGCAAATGGAAAGAGTGGGCCCACTTCTTTTGCAAGGGCAGAGTTGATCTTTTTCTGATCTGTGAGTGTATTTGCCCTCACAATTTCTGTTATGTGAGTATTCTTGAAACACCATAAAGCAGTGTGTGCGTGAACCAGCTTGTCCTTTGTTCTGCGTTATTTTTAAACGTCTGAAATGAAGGTTATGTAAGTGGGCTAATCTGGACTAGGCAGGCTGAATTCTAGCCCTGTAGAAGTGCTGTGATTGAAATGTCAGTACCAGAGGATTTTGAGGGTTTCTCCTGGATCACAAAGCCCAAGTTTGTCGAGTCTACTTAGTCATGAAGAAGAAAAAAATCAACATACATCAAAACAAACATGAGGGAAATTGCTCCTAGGGTAGCCTGACTTGTCTGAATCTTATCAAAAAAAAAAAAAAAAAAAAAAACTGACACTATCTTCTGAAATGCTTACAGAGGACAAAGTTAGAGTGAGGCAAAAGCAGCCATCCCTTGCATAACACATGTGCATGGCTTTGTTCTTGCCCTACCACTGTCCTCTGTTGTTGTCAACACTACAGCAGCACATCAACAACTTGTACACCTGTGACACAGAGTGAAAAGGTCAAAACCCAAGAGCTAAGCTGTTGGCCCCACACAGCTTACAGCTTATGTGCCCTCAACAACTCCTGTCACATTTAGAACATTCCTCAACATGATGTCTGGGCCTGAGCATGGCTCTCTTTTTTAGTTGCTCTGGTGTTATAACATGTAAATGAAAATGTGCTCTGTTCAGGAGGTACTGGACTGTGCCATATATACATAAGAGTATTCATGCCAGACAAAAGCTGAATACAGCAGTAGATATCCTTTTTTTTATCCTGGAATGTGAGGAGTTCAGTTCTGAGAAGTCCTGCTGTTTTTCCAGTCATTCCTTATTCAGAATACACAACAGGTGCACAAAGCCGTTTAAAGAAGGGATTTGGGGTAAAATCTCAACTCAAAGTGACATAATGTAACATACATTACATCTTTTGTTTATATGGTCTTACTGGAGAAGCAAATTGTTGAAAATAACTTCATAAATGCATAAAAGAATACGACTCAATCCTTTTTAAATTCTTCATAAAACAGATGGTCTTCGCAGACATGCAAACTAAAAAACAGATGAGGTGAATTTGCTATTACATTTTCCACTTTGCCCAGAAAGTTAACAGGTTCAAGCCATTATATTTCAACTACTGTGAGGTTTTGTCCTTGTAAATCTGTGTATATAAAGGTCAGAAGCATTAGAGTCAGTTTCTAGTATTATGACTACAAGTAAACAGCATTAAGTTGCAGAATGGTTAGGATTTGTTCATAACTATTTCTATGGGCATGAAAGTGGTAAGTGATAACTGACCATGAGCTCTACTACACAAGCTCAAACTAGATCTATAGTTATGAGACTTGCTGTATGAGCTTAGGGTGTAGTCACACCTGGAAAGTCCTTTGGTCCACTTATTTGATTTGGATCAAATGTGGACTTTATTTTTTCATTTGGGTCGGATGGCATTCTCATTGCATTATTTGCTAGTGGACCAAAATTTGTAAACAGAAGCATACATGTGACAAACTGCGCTGGCATTGCACAGAGAAAGTCTGGACTTTGCGGGGAAACAAACTCTGATCCATTTTAAATGGACCAAACAAAGTAGGTCTGAATAGACCCTTTATCTCTGGATTTCACCATTATACGTTTCCCTTATAAACTGGATTACACAAATCTGCACCCTTTCTATACACATGGCAACTTTCCGTTTCCCACAAGTTGGTGGAGTTGATTATTTTATATAAATTTAAATTTTACAGTAAGTATTCACTTGACAACATTTACCAAAGGTTATATCAACCCAGATTTTCATAAATTAAGCTCTATGGCTATAGACCACATAGTCTGCTTAGTCATAAAGACCAAATAAGATCAATGGTATAATATGTAGGATTTTAGTTAATGTTGATAAACAAGTGATTAGAATTAGGTCCCTCGTTCCAGCTCAGTGAACAGTGACAGAGTTATGGGGGTCAAGTGAGCAGAATGAATAGCAGTGTTAGTGAGAGCAAGGCCACTAAACAAAGAAGTGAAATCTTTTCAGTTTGTTTCACAGCGGTTATGTTCTAATGCATAAATAAATACTGTCATTTACACAGCCCTGCTGGAGGGTTCTGAGTGTATGCAGCTGAAGAGACACGTCATCCTACACAGAGAGGTCTCTATAGCTCTGCTACTGTGTATCTGAGCTTTGACTTCACAGATACAGAGACCAATGAAAACTGATGATTATTGTGAGCAATAATATTGTACAAATCTATACATTTTTCTATGTTGCATAATCTGGCTTTAATTACATTGCCACAAATGTCAATGATACCCAAAACAATACTGTCTAAGTGTTTATTAAACAACACTGATACAAACATGTTTGGGAAAGACTTGCACGCTAAGACAGTTTTGACATCTGATGTTATTTCATTTTCTTATTTAATCACAAGCTAGGATGACTTCACAGGGCTTTACAGTAATAAAATGTGGCTTATGTTCTTCACTGATTCACTGTGAGTCATAACACGAGCGTCAGTGTGGCCTACCACTGGCCTACTCCCTCTTTTTCCTGCTGGTCTTTGTTTCAGACTCCTCCCTTTCCCTTTTATCCCGTTTTATCTGTGCCACTTCTCATATACCCTTCACCTCATTTTCAGTTAGATCTGCCCCTCTATGCCAGGATCACTCGGTGCACCGGTTCCATGCAGTAATTGTATCTGACACGACTTATATAATGGGTTTACAACCCCTGGTGCTGTGCAGGGAATTATTGGCATTCCTGAATATTTCCCTGCTAGCTTTAGAGTTATTTTCTCCTGTAGCCTCTATTATTGGTGTATCTATTTACCATTCCTTAGTTGTCTGCCTCCCCTGGCAGTTTGAAGCGCTCTGTGTAATGTCAGCACCTCCCCATCAGCAGCTCTACACTGCAAGCAAGACGTTTTGATCTGCAGTTCACACAGCTTCATCCTCAGTCTTTTGAAATCTAGGTCAACTCTATTATTTATTAATTTTTGTTTCACAACTCCCCTAGTCCTCCCACGGCTGCTCATGGAGATCCACTTTAGTTACAACATAGAATCCACCTCTTCTGATGTGTTTTGTCTAACAATTTCTTTTTTTGTGACTGAAGGATGCCAGGAGAATTAATCAGAGAGAGACATGGCAAAGTCAATTTTCCTGGAATAAAAGTGGTCACCAAGTCCACATTGTGAGTCATGATTACTCAAAATCTGACTCCTGGAGGCAATTGTGATTCTTGAAATACAGAGCGTACTAAAATATTCCAAACCAAGATTGATGCACCCAGGTTTTATTGACATTATGGACAAATTAATTTATTCTTTGCATGAGACCCAGGTGATTCTTCAACAGCTACCTATAGACTAGTAAAGTGCTGATTAGTTGTCATTTACTCCTTGATCTGCTTGGTGTAATGTATTCCAAATCATGGCTAAAATGTACTGATATATATGACCACTGACCTTTGCCATGTCCTCAGCCGCTCCCAGGGGCAAGGTAGGCCGGTGGGACGAGGGCCTCATCAGAGACTCTGGTCCCATTTCTAAACGAGGCCGTTTTATCTCAGCATATTCCACCTCCGATTGACCGCTTGGCTCAGGCAGGTAGATGTGCTCAAACCGGATATGCTGCTCTTGTCCTCTGCAACAGAAAAAGAGACAAAGACAGACACAGGTCAGAGAAACATAGGCACTGATTGGCAGGGACTGATAATGAAGGGCTTGTAGAGAAGGACAGAATGGGACTTGAGTTTTCGGGGTGAATTTATTTGACACTATGATTGGATAGATTAAAAGCAGGACAATTCATAAAGTGAGTTGTGCAAAGAGGTGAACTATTAACACAAACTGGCAAAAAAATAAACTGGGGTGAAATTCAAACAAAATTGTGTGGATAGTTTGGATTTTTTTTGAAGTGGGATGATTTGACTTGCAGTTGATGGCGGTAAGTACAGCCCCATTTGCAGAACATTTTATAGAAAGATGGGAGGAAAAAACAAAGCAAGTTTAAATTTACATACATACTTGCACAGCTTTATGTACAGTCAGATGGCACTTTTTAACTCCAAAGCAGGTGTGACAAGTGTGGCACGAGGGGGGCTCTTAGGTGCAAAAACACTCTACAATCAAGAAAATGCAGTGCCAAAAAAGGGCCAGCTGACACTGAAGTAAAGCTGTTGAAATCTAAATCTAGTGCACATTTAAACTGACAACTGACTTAGGTGTGGTGGTTATATGTGACTGAAATACCATTTTTATCAACCTCAGCAAACCATAGTTTTGGTTCTGTAGCAGTTTGGTCAGATCAAGGGAAAGTGAACATGTGCTAATGCTAATGGTTTTGAAACTGCCAAAGACACTGAACCAGTAAACATTCAGTATGTGTACACTGATGCTGAGACACCAGCACCATCCTCCTCAACCAGAACCAGTCTACTGAAGTTAACAAGGGCTGATTTCAAGAATGTGATGTAGAAATTCAGATGTTTATAAGGTTAAAAATCACAAGACTAAACATGAATTATTAAAAAACTGTGTGAGCCAATCACATGCTGTATGATAAACATTTGAAATGATCACTAATGCTGTAAGATAAATATTTGAAACATGAAGCATATTTGGAAGATTGATGCTTTGTTACTGTATATTCATTATTTTATCAAAATCATGGCCAAAGTATATTTGTAATTGTTATTTTTACTTTTTATACATAATTAGGGCTTGGCGATAAAACAATAACAATATATATGGCGATATAACATTTCCTCGATAAAAATATGAGACATGCTCGATACAATTTCGATAGTATTCATTTCGTCCATATTTTGACAGACATAAGAAAAGCCGATCATAATTAAGTAGCGTTGCATCGAACCAATCACACCAAAACCATGTCAATGTAGGTTGACACATACAGCACAGGAGTAAGAGTAGCCGCAAAACACATGCTAATGTCTGAGCTGCTGTGGGAGATGATGAGTGTTCTCTCAGGAGAAAACCTGATCAAGAACTCGGGCGACCAGGTTACTGAAAAGTAGAGTGTGAACCATTTTGGTTCAGGGCCTTCAATACAATACGGAGATACATGTAGCCTATGTGAAGAACGCAAACACTCACCGCTGCAAAGTTGACAAGAGATTCACAGATTTGCATTTTGCAGCTCAATTGATCATCAGTCAGTCATTATGGAGACACAAATGACAGCTCTATGTGGCTTTGGTAACACAGAGAGGAAACTACAACCCTGTTTACATCCAAACAAATGGTCCTTAACGATCAACAGAAGGCATTACCACGAATGTGGAGCCAGTTAGTGAGCGCTAGTTTAGGGACTGTCTGCAAAGTGCTAAGCACAAAATTTCTACCCACTTAAAATTCAATAACTGTGCTTCTACTCAGTGAAATGGCACCAGATTTATCACACACACACGAACCCCTTCTGCACACACTACACCACTCAGATTGGACAAATCATACACAGATTAGACAAAATATGAGGTACCTCTCCCTCTCCCTCTCTCTCTCGCTCTAATGGATGTGTGTCAAGGTATTGTTTGGCTTTCTACAAGCATGTGTACCATACGTGAATATGAATCCTAACAGAAACTGTGCCTGTCTAACAAGCTACATGAACAAAACCTAGGGCCTTCTAAACCATATGAAATAATTCATCTGAAATGTTACACATAAACACAAAGGTCAACTCGACAGTATATGACTGTCTGATGGAATCAATGTATAGAATTATGAAGATTATTTAATGTGGCATGCTTATGTCCCACTTCATATGACAAGACGGAGCTCAACACCATGACAGGACTTGTACTAACAAGCTTTGTTTTGTTCCAAGTTTCTAAAACAACAGATCAAAGAAAGTTACAAGATAAAAATACTTGGTGTTTTCTTTCTTGTTATCTCTGATAAACTGATGGGGTTCAGGATTATAGCCTGCAGTATGACTGACTAATAGTATTTTATTGTAGAATGAAGCAAGGGTACTTTAAACATAAATTTGTGTAAGCAAGAAAAAAGTAAGGAAATAAATCCCATTTGATAACACTTGAATAAAATGTCCACATCACCACAACAACCAGAGAAATCCCCCATTAAGACAAGCTTTTTTTTTTTAATTTGATGGCATGCCAATATTGGCAGGTGAAAAAACATGATAACTCCATGTCTATTGTAAAACAAATCTAAGCCTCAGTGCCTTGAATTAGTCTTTTCTTCAAAGCACAACTGAGCTCAGGTACAGATGACACAAAGTACAGCTTTAGCTGATGAAAGTTGAGCCAAATCTGATAAAGGATGGATGGAGAAGTCAGCAGAAGGGATAATGGAAGACAGGTGATGGTTGAGGTTTATGCAGTCTGACTATGATGACCTTTTGCTTGACATACCAGGCCACACCTCAACGTCTAAAAGCAGTCATGCTTTAAAAGCAGCTAAGAGAAATCAAACTTAATAACAGCACAATTAAATTTGATTTATCAAGTCAATCTGGTACACCCACGGAAATGTGGATGCGAGATGTGAATAATTCCACAAATACCAACATGGTGCTGATCTCAAGTTGAATGCAAGGCTTGTGGCTGGTTCCTAACAAATCCCATTTATGTCAGCAACATTTAATCACACAAAGACACATTTGCACAAAAGCCCGAGATGACAGCTAGAGCCTAAGATCAGGCTGACCTAAATCTTTACTGCCGTGTACAAGTTACATACACATGCCAGCTGGCTTGATTTGGTTCAAATAGACTCATCATAAAGTAATCACAGCAGACCATTTTTCTGCTAAAATGGGAACATGCAATGAGTTACTCAGTACTGGAAATGTGGAAGAAAGAAAAGCAAAAAAAAATGGAAAAGATGACTCACTGAAACACTACCATCTAATGATTTTAAATATAGCAGCATATGGTGGAGCAGCTTTTGTGATGGGGTTTTTCATGCACTGTTGGGCAGTCTACAGCTACACACACAAGGGAAAATGGTGCTTGAGACTGGGCTGCTTAGACTTGTAGGAGCTTCAGCAGTCTGTCCACAATCCTTATACAGTACACCAAAAGAGATCTGGATGACCTGGAATGCTAACAATTACACTCGCAGCCACTGGAGGAGGGGAAGCACCATGCTGTAATGTGAGCCACTGTATGTGTGGTGCTAGTATAAACCACATTCGGCACATGTTCATCACATTCATTAAACACATTAGTAGAGTAGGGAGAAAATAGCCAGCCAGCAAAGCTAGTGCACACCAGTAAAGTGGACTCTTGCTGTGTAGTCAAATGACAGCTTCCGAATGTTAACTGCACAAGCTTTTCAGATCTGGGAAACTTTATTAGCCCACTTGTAAATGGCTCTCTGTTCTTCCTGAGGGAATGGTTTTCTCAAGTCTGCCCCAGAGACAGATGCCAGAATGTCAGTGACTTTGCTGCCAGTGTCAAAATGGAAGTGGCTTCTGTAGAGAAGAGGGAAAACACAACCGTAATTGCTGGTCCAGGCCCACAATGGCCTAGTGTGCGGTTCCACTGTGTGCCAAAGATCGTGTAGCCTCCTTCTGTCTAGCATAGCACTGGTGGGGTGGTGCAACAGCTGAGACCATCCTCCTCAATCAGATCTTTACCGGAGAGATATTTCATGTCACTTACGTAATAGGGGGCTAAATCTGTATGCTAAAAGATGTCATGGGGAGTCAAGGAAAGGAGAGAGTGAGGGTGTTTATTTGTATGATTGCCTGGAACGATCCAAGAAAAAGAGCACAAAATTAATATCCAAATGGTGTGTTAACTACTGCCCCCAGAACCCTTTATTTCATTCATTCTGTCATGGACTTCCTCTTTTCCGTAGAGTGTTGGCCCTTACATAATCACATCATCAAGCTCAAGCTCACCCCCTTCTCTCCCTCTTTCTTTCTCCCACTCCCTCTTGTGAGCGTGCAGAATAATCTGATCCCCAGGGAGGATTTGTCTGGAGGATGAGCTAAAGAGATGTGTGTAGAGGGGTGAAGCCTGTATGGAGAAGGAAGGGGGCATGGCAGCACAACACCCCACAACAGCTCCATTCGTTTCTCACCGGCGTGGGCCCCATTATGACTAGAACAGAGATCATGTGTGCTGATAGCAGCCTGTTACTGTGAAAGCTCTACGGCGTTTGTACCACTGCCAATCTCCTCGTTGCTCCCTAGAGGAAGAGCTCTGCAGCTGTGTGCAGCTCAGGGACCGCTAACAGAGAGAGAAGCCAGGCGAACTGCACCACAGCTGGGATGAATGAAATTGAGAAAGTTCACAGCAAAGGGGGGAATGGGTGGAGTCCAAAAACATCATACAAAATTTACTCAGCTCCTAAACTTTTCTGTTCATATGGCTGACCAAAAACCACATTACCTAACAGCAAAAAAATGGCAAGTAAATAAAAAGGGTACTATACTTTTGATAACCAACAGATTAATTAATTGCTTCAAAACAGTTATTAAAATCAACAATTACACATATTGACTCTATATTAAAAAAAGACAACCTCTTTGAGGAAGAGTACTTCAGCCCTTTTTACATTAATTAACCTTCACAGATAAATGAAGACTATTATATATTTTCACATCAGACATGTTTGCACACTGCTCTCCAAAGAGACACCCCGTTTCCCAGTGCTTAGTCTGTCTTGTTATGCTTGCTATTAGTTTTATTCTCTCCTTTTCTCAAGTAGCCTGGGTGATTTCAGACAGATGGGATGAGGCGGAGTGACTGAGAGACTGCCTGGAGAAAGGAGGGGGAGGATGAGGCAAACAACTAGCGCAGTGGCTCACCAATGATTGTTTGACCTGTAATTAGAGTGTATTTGGGGCATTAACTAAATAGCACATTTTCACCTTGCCTTAATTAAACAGTTTCAAAATAAACATGATGGTTAAATGGCTTGTTAGGGGGAGAATGGAAGCCTTCTGCCTTCCCACTAGCCCCTCTAGGGCTGAATATGCCACTTGCAACTTCTCTAAGCCATCCCAGTAGTAGATCTTATCTCGGTGGTCCTAGATCTTGTCTCTCGCAAGAAACGGCACGATTTATGGCACTACATGACACAAACACACCCCTAGCCAGGTAGGGCTGGCGAGCTGTAAACACAAGCCAGCCATGCCTTCATTTCACAGGCGTTTACCATGGCAGAGCCAAAAGAGAAAAGGAAGAGGTGACCATAGTCAGAGGATGGAGGAAGAAGAAAAGAGTGACTGACCAAACCAGGAAAAAGACAAGAGTCTGCCTTGGTCCAGCTTTAGAAGAATGCAGAGAGATGAAAGAAAAAGAAGCATCTAAACAGATACAGACTTGGCGTTGTTGCTGCAGCACTTGTAAGCATCGCTGAGATAAATTCTCTATACTTAATGTATTTCAGTGGATTTGTGCTCTTGATGGTGCTATTAGTTGTAACAGTGTTTACTTGTTTATGAACTTATTTTATGAAAGATGCCTGGATGCTTGTTGGCTAGTGGAGGTGTTGGCATACTCACTAGTAATCACAGTTGTTTGTGTAATGTAGTTGTATTTTTGTTCAGTTTACTAGATTGCCCTTTGCCTCAGGAATCCATTTTTATTACAAGCCACAGAATTTTGTCAGTTGAATCTAGTTTTTGTGAGTTTTATGTAGTTCATTATATGACCCATGTCTAATTGGTTTTGTTGGAATAGTGACTGGTGTAACAATTAGCCTTGATGTTCGATCTTAACCGGGTTGTAGGATACTTGTCTCTTGTACAGGTGAAGGTCTAGAATCTAGATGTTTGTTCATGTTATAAACGTTAGCCCCAGGATGATAGCGCACTAATCGCTAAAGGGGCCAGGATACAGTGACAGGTGGGAGCTGCTGATGTTTGTTAGCCTGTTAGCTCTTAAGCTATGCAGCTAATGTTAGCAGCGCGGTGTTAGCAGCTGCAGACAGAGCCTCAAATCGCCTAAATGGCCAAATGGCTAGGGGGTTCCTGTCCGCACTTCCTCCCCTGGTCATTCAGGCAGATGGGTCACAATGACAATGGTTGTGGGTGCAGGGACCGGCAGCCAGGGTTCATCTACAGCTGCTGGCACCAAGCTGCTAATGTTAGCTGCAGAGCTTAGGAGCAGCTCCAGTTCTGCGACGTCCTCCATGAAGTGAAAACAAATGTCTGAAACTTCAATGTCCGGCTAAAGTTTCCCATTCCGCTCCGTGCCAGTAGCATATTCTATCACTATTTTTTGTCTTCTCATCACCGGCTTCATTGAAAACCAATGCAAATGGTCGGAGCGGGAGGGTTAACGGTGGGTTTTATGACAGTGAATATGTACTTCGAAACTATAGGGGGAGCTCCATAGAGAGAAATGCTATAAAAACAGCAAAGAAGAACCAAAATGGTAAAATCTTACACAGTTCCACTTTAACAGTACAGATAAAGGTTACACAGAGTTATCATACAGGCTGAAAATTTGCAATTTCTCATATGGGAGTTAAATAGGTTTATGAAAAAAAAAATCAATAATATTTTTTTTGCCTCATGAAATATTAACTGATGCACTGGTGCCAAGTATTGCCAAATTTTTATTAAACACAAACACTATAGCTGCAAATACTAATCAATCAGTCACAACGAAAAAGTGAAATTAAATGATCGTTGATTAATAAAAATTCTCCTCATCAATTACTAGTATCATGATATTAAGTGCAGCTGATTTCTTAGTGATACACTTAATATCAGCTGTGTCATTATAAGTGTTAGTAGAGGTAGAATACTGTGATAATATATCATCCTGTCAGTTAACCTGTGACTCCATAAGGTCATATTACTGCAATTATTCTCTGTCAGAATACACACAACTGTGGGCTTTCTACAAATTGAGACAAAATGTGCAGAATTACTGAGTTATGAAAAGATAAGCATACATGTGAGAGAAGAATAGTGGGTTGCCAAGGCCACTATTCAGACTCTGAATGATAATGCAGAATGACTGCTTCAAACCTGATTCTAAGCCCTCTAAAAGAACGCTGAAGGCCTAGTATATTCAACTAAAAGCCTCCCCACCCACAGACGCCTGCCAGCAAGACCAGCAGTTTATTTCACAGTCTCCACGATGAAATGTGGGTTAACAGCTCGTCTCCCCTTTTGATGGTACATGATGATAGTTATTTTTTATTTATCTACTGAAAACAACTTCACTGAACTGCTGTAGAAGCTGCACAAGGCAAATGTCTTGCAACAACAGGCATCATGTATACTGACAGCCAGTGCCAGAGCCCCAGTGATTGAATGAATGGTGGCAGCAAATCAGGAGCTTGTGGGTAGCAATAACATTGTGCTGTTTATTTCTGCATCAATCCATGACTGAGTGTTCCCACACTGTGTGCTTGATGAGGTTTACTGTTAAACAGGGCCAATGCAGAATTCTACGACTGACATTTTAGACCATAATCTCATCTAATTTATACTCAAAAGACAGACACCACATAGCATCAAACTTTTCTCAGTTGTTGAATGAGGGGAAAGCATACAGTATGTGGCCAATACACATGTGGGACATATGCTGCCTAGAGAAAAGGTTCTGGATCTAATGACTATTTTCAGAGTCCTCTGTGTTTTTGTGATAAACGCACATCAACGAACTTTTCAAAAAAGGCGCTGGTGATGTCACTGGTGCTCCTTTTCAAGAAACCAATCAGATGGGATGGAGAAGCTTGTCCCAATCATATCTTGTCTATCAAGCACATAGAAATGATCTCCTTTCAGACTGGGTTTGAAAAAATCTTGTGTTAAGTAGTCTAATATCACATGATGAAAATTAATATTTTCCTTAATACAGGCCTGTTCTTGTCGATGAGTAGAGCTTACAACACTTGCACTCATTAATGTGAATTAAAACGAAAAACAGAACTGCTTTTGGGTCCATTCTTCATTTACATATTAACTTTACAAATACACGATTTACATGAATCTTTTATGTTCAAGCAAAATCAAAATAACAAATCAACTTTAAATCAATTTGCCTTGGATTTTAATCAATTCAGGCAATGAGTAGCAATGATCAACAGAAATAGAAAAGTTCTTTTAAGGAGGCAGAATGGTCAGACATTGAATGTTGCTGGTATAATGTTGTGCTTGTATCACATACTGATACACTTGTATCAGTGTGATGCAAGTAGTGTACGCTAGTCGATCTTATGATGCCAGTCTACTACGTTGTCCTAGAAACTGCATTTTTTGCTACCAACAAAGGCAGTTTTCTCTGCAGGTATGAAGTCACACCATTCCAGAGGTTAATGGTACACACTTTATAGAATACATCTTGACAGAGCCAAACTTTAGTAAAACCAGTCACCTGAAATTAAAAAAAATATACACTCTGCATGTTTTAACACATGGGAAAAGAAAAATCTGCAATGACAATCAACTGTTGATATAAATTCTTGTGACTTATTCCCTGCTCATCATGCAAAATTCATGGCATTCATATGAAATATTCATGAGTACTTATCAAGACTCAAAAAAGCATGGCTATATAAATAATACACTAGAGTAGAAGGTACAATGCCTGGGCCTCTAGAGGGAAAGTACTATACATACAATACTTTGCCTGACTCACTGTTGGTCTATTGAAGATGGCAAAACTCTGCAAGCTCCATTGCCCCACTGAGCCATTTAACACAACATTTAGGAAAAGGCTAGTGGATACCAATTACATAAGGATTACACTGGGGGAGGGTAAACATGCAGAGGGTTTAGTGCAATATTACCATATAAAACGGTAGCATGCATAAGACTGTCAACTGAGTAACATGTTCAGAGAAATAATATACTTTTTTTATGTGAAAGGACCAAATGATCACTTGCTATTCATGCTATTTTTCTAAGGCTTCAGCCAACCTACCTATTAATACCATATGCTATTTTTACACTTTAAACAATATTGCACAATTAATTATCCAACTAATAGCACTGACTACAGTAAACATAGTCAAAAAAAAGCCATTAAAAGAGATACACAAGGGATCTATACATTCCATCATCTAAAACGCAGTGATGTGTCTTTAATGAGAGAGCAGCCTTTATAGACAAGTAGAGTGCTTACCTCTCATTCCCAGGCTGGAACTCTGAAAGCAAGGAGGGTCGGCGGCGATGTGGCTGGGCCAGGTGGGAGCTGTAGTCTCTGACATGATGAGTATGGTAGTCCAGTCCCACTTCCTGAAACACAAACAAGACGTTGTCCAAATTTAACAAGAGAGACAATCATAAATAAATCCATTGTTGTTGGGAAGTTGCGGAGACCTCAGAATGATGACATCTGAACATTTTTTCTCAAATTTCCTGCCTTGTTTCCACAGTATTATGTACTACTCTTCTCTCCGGCACTCATTATTTCTCTGAAGTGGGGTAGTCAACGTACTGTAAAACTGCACTAAGGGAGAGTGGGAAACAGCTAGTCAAACTTCATCTGTACCCAAATGTGATGACAAAAGGGAGTTGTAGGATTAACTGTAGGTGCAGCTGTGGGGATTCTGGGGGTTAAGCCTCCAATTTCCCACCACAGGAATAAAAAAAGGGACTTGCAAACACTGGAGGTCACTGAATGAACTCCTACAATAGTTCGAGGCCTCTTCTCACAAGCTCAGGCAGCTTTGCCTCTGATATGTAGAAGAACATAATCTTGATAATTAGGAGATATGGATGGAAACAATAGAAAAGGCCCTATTACGACTCTACAATGACAACATGAACTTTCAACTTAAACATCTAATGAGGGAGAACTTCTGTGTGCACAACATTGTGACCTGAGAATATTTCTGTTGGGGGCCCACTGGAGGCCCCTGGGGTCAGCAGTTCAGAGCAATGCTCTGTTTACTAAATAATAAAGTAGACAGTGCCAGAAGTGAGTCAGAAGTAAGGTGGTACTGTTAACACATTGTGTGCCAAGCCTCTTACCGTATGTGCCCGTTGCAGCTGCAGTGGTAGATTGGCAGGGTTTGGCAGGTGCCTTGTGTCCACAGTCCTCCGGCTCGGTGGCACAGTTTGAGGATGAGAGGACATGCTGGCACAGCCGCTTCCTCTACAGGCAGGAAGTGGGTATGGCTGCAGAGCAGATGCTGTGCATTATCGGCCGTTTAGCCAGCAAACTGTACAGAAAAAAAAGAAATGAGCTATATTAGAGCAATGTTAGCAGAATTGGCCTGGACAGTTACAAACCTGCAAAGACTAATGCTTTCAACAACAACATGCAAGATAGGGATGGGCTATGCCTTGAATACACTGCCCAGCCAACAAAAAGTCCCTCTGGATTTAACTAAGCAAAGAGATAAGAGCCTCCCATTGGATAATTACTGCAGTGCTTAATATGTTTCAGCTCCAACAAGGTTTTATCACCCTAACTGATGCAGTGAGTAGCTTTCCATTGTTTAAACAACCATCAGTTTGAAAGGGAGCATACAGATTGGACAATGCCAGGATTCATCTGCATGTGACAGAGGGGTTCAGGGAGCATGAGACATCATTTTCACACATGGATTGGCCACCACAGAGTCCAGACCTGAACCCCATTGAGAATCTTTCAAGGTTTGCTGGAGAAGACAATGCAAAAGCCCAATTTTCTCATCATTAATATAAAGTCTTGGGAAAAAAAAAAAAACTTGTGTGACTACAGATGCAAATAAATTTATACGTGTGTGACATTTATTGTAACATTGCATAAATGTTGTGTGGCATAAGGGATAACATGGTAAAAGGTATTAAATACAGTGTGAGCGGCATTTTTTAGCCCCAGCTCTGTATATTCTATGCTTTTACATCCACTTTAGAAAAGGGCTGTAAAGCTTTGCCAGTAGTCACCAGTAAATATTAGAAGCTTTCCAGGGACTTTCCATGAAAATAAGTTACCCCTCATAATAACAAGGCTTACACTGTCAGGGGTCGACAGCAAGGATATATCACTAGAATCCCCCAGTCCTCAGCTATATATAAATCTATGATAATTGTTTGACAATCGATATGAACTCAGTTTGAGCTACATCAACCTGATAGTGGCAGAATAATGGTCAGAGAACCCATTTTTCCCACAAAACTCCACCTAGTGAATGAAAATGACACCATATGAACTCTGGATGGTAGCGAGAAAATGAAAATTTGTAAGACGATCAATATGAACCAAATTTTATCTCATCGGCCTATTATTGCTTGATTTATGTCCAAAAAACTGATTTTCAACTAAAGCGCCCCCATTTGGATGACTTACAATTCTCATTGAGAAGCTGAAATTGATATAATTCTTCCACTATGGGTCCCCTATGTTGGTTAGCAAGGGAAAAGAAATCCAACCAAATCTGTCCTAATTATCACGTTCACACGAAGGATATCCAGTGGCAGATCTGGCGGCAGCATTCAGGGTAAAACCATTATATCCCCAAAACTTGATTTCAGGGATATAAATAATAATAATAATAGTGATTAAACTTGGACACCTTGCATAGTACAAGTAGGGCCAAGAACATGGAAAGAGAGGAGTGCCTGTCACTTTTTGACTACATCTTACATGTCTATCTTTTTTCAGTCATGGCCTCATATTCATCTCAACACCAATATGAATTGAATATTAAAATAGAAAAACATACAGATGCACCCATTGCAAAATTTGTGGCTGTGGTCACAACAAATGACAGTATTAATGACATTTTGGAGGATAGCCAATACAGATATCGCTTTTACATTATTTTTCTTTATGTAGGTTTTTATATTGTTTGCTTATAGTATTGTTGATGCTGTTTTATGTTGTTGCTGATATTGTAAATTGCTTTCTTTCTTGAAAGCCCAACCAGAAAGGGAGTTGTGAAATAGTGAAATGCTGTAGAATGTTTGTGCAGAATATCAGGTATTCTATATGTCCACTAGGGCTGCAAGATGCTGGAAAAAACTGACATGGTTACTTTTTTAGCCCTGCAATAAATATTGCGATATGAAATAGCTGTGTGGTGCTGACGTAAACGGTCATACAAATTACTTGTGCTACCTCTTGTGGCAACAACTGCAAGGCACCATCGATACAGAACATATGTTTCAGTATCATCCTTCTTGTAGCTGAAATAATTCCAGAAAACTGATGTTGCTTTTCTTTTTGGCACCAAGTCTTTGTTTTTGGTGATTTTCTCTTGTTTGTTGCTCATTTTTCAATGCTGTTACCAGCGACTCGCTCCGTGTGCAGGGGCGTGGTCTGCTTCAGCAAACTGATTAAGAGCTATTGTGATTGGTAGATTGCTGTGCGCAGTGTGTGTCAGGTACCCAGGTTGAAATTAGATGACAACACGTCAAGTTAATTTGCCTCCTACATTGCAGGACCTGTGATTTGACTATTGCGCACATGTACATCACAATGACGATGCTCAAACAATATACTGTGCAGCTCTAATGTCAACTATGCTTCACTGCATTGTCCCTGATAAATAAATTAATAAATGACTAAATAAATACATAAATTACTTGAATATTACCAAGTCTTTGCTCCTAGAGGATTCTGTCAGGTGTCTGTGACTTGGCTTATTAAGTGACTGGTCTAAATAGTCTAAATCATGAGATATGTCATGAGATAACTTTTGTTATAATTTGGTACTACATAAATAGAATTTGATTGATACATTTTTGTTGTTACGCCCCCCCAC